>JAXCGZ010020802.1:160000-165000 GCA_037179515.1 Halocaridina rubra | reverse complement strand
AGGTAATTACTTTTTGGTAAGTGCACACACACACACACACACACACACACACACACACACACACACACACACACACACACACACACACACACACACACACACACACACACACACACACACACACACACACACACACACACAATATTCGAGGGAAGGAAAGCCGAGACCAACAAAAATAACCTTTGAGAGAGGAGAAACATGTATGGAAATATTGTTGAGAAAAAAGTCTAAAAGACCTTCAAGAATTCAAAGAAGTGTTCATTAGACGATACAGAACACAGGAAGAGATGGGAAAGATCAAAACTTGTTGGAAGAGGCAAGAAGGTTAAATGAGGAAAGAAATGAAGAAGAGAAGAAAAATTTTCATTTCAGAGTTCTTCCAGACAAAGGGGAGATAAAGAAGATAATGACAGAAGATCAGGGGATGGGGCCTCATTAAGATTGTTATACACAAATGCTGATGGATTAGCTGGTAAGGCAGTAGAATTTAAAGATAGGATTCACAACAGTAAGGCAGATATAGTAGCAATTACAGAGACTAAGTTGAGTGAGGACATAAACAGTGTCACAGTTTTTCCTAAGGGCTTCAGAATATTAAGGGTTGAAAGAGCTGAGAGAACTGGTGGAGGGATAGCACTGCTCATAAGTGAAAGGATTCAAGTTGAAGAAATAAACTTGGCTATAGAAAGTGAGTTCAAGGAATTTCTTGTTGCTCGCATAAATACTGGGTCAGAGAGCATAATAATAACTGTTGTATATAACCCACCAAGGAACCAGAATAGGCTAGACGTCTATGAGGAAAGTCAATAGGTACTATTGAAGTTATAAACTCAGTTGTTAACATGGCACGGGAGAAAAAATGTAGGATTTTGATTATGGGAGATTTTAATCATAAAGAGATAGATTGGATAAATCTTGACCCACACAGTGGTGAGGACTCATTCGGGGCAAGATTCTTAGATTGCATACAAGGGAATTTCCTACACCAACATGTAATGGAACCAACGAATGCCAGGGGTGGGGATGAGCCATCACTACTTGATCTAGTATTCACAGATAATGTGTTGGATATTGAAAAAATTGAGTATGAACCACCAATTGGAAAGAGTGACCACTGTGTGTTGTTGATGGAGTATATCATTGAAGATATTCTGCCTGAGAGTAGAGGCACTGAGGACAGGAGGAGGAACTATCCAAAAGGAGATTACATCAAAATGAATGAGCTTTTTGCAGTTATTGACTAGAGAACCTTATTTTACAACAAATCTGTACAAGAAATGTATGACATCTTTTGAGAGAAATATGGGCAGATAGTAGATTGCTACATACCTGTCACCAAAGTAGATGTAATTCATGCCAGAGAGAAATGGTTCGATAATGAGTGTAAAAGAGCTAAGGAGTGGAGAGACAAATGCTGGAAAAGGTATAGGAGGAGAAAAAACATAAATGCCTGGCAAGAAATGACTACCTAAGTAAAAGGAGAGAGGCAGAGAGAGACTATGAGAGGGACATCACCAGGAAGGCTAAAGAAAATCCCAAGCTTTTCCACAGCTTTATCAGAGGAAAACTGAAGGTAAAAGAACAGGTTTTAAGGCTAAAGAGAGCGGATGGAAGCATCACTGAGACGGATGAAGAGATCTGCAAAGAATTGAACAAGGAGTTTCATTCAGTATTTACAGTAGAAAATACCCCACCCCCTCAGATTGCAGAGATAGAAGCTCAAGGGCCGGTATTAGAGAACATCAACCTTACAGCCACAGAGGTATGCAAAGCGCTGATGGATTTAAATGTTCATAAAGCTACAGGTCCTGATGACATATCCCCTCATGTACTTAAAAAATGCGCAAACTCAATATCAGTAGCACTAAGTATCATATTTAAAAAGCCACAGGAGTCAGGGGAGATTCCAAGATGCTGGAAACAAGCAAATGTGATACCAATCTTCAAAAAGGGAAGGAGGGATACGGCTCTGAACTATAGACCAGTTTCCTTGACCAGCATAGTTTGCAAAGTTATGGAGACACTACTAAGGAAACATGTCTCTCTTTACTTGGAATCCTTCAACTTTTTGTCAGTGAGGCAACATGGCTTCAAAGAAGGTAGATCAACAGTAACAAACTTATTAGAATTTTATGATGAGGTAAGCCGAATCTTACAAGAAAGAGAGGGCTGGGCAGATTGCATATTCCTAGACTTCCAGAAAGCGTTTGAGACTGTTCCTCATGGGAGACTTATTAGGAAGCTGCAAGCAATGGCTAGAATAGGTGGAAATGTCTAGGAATGGATAAAAACTTACTTAGAAGGAAGGGAACAGAGGGTTAGAGTAAGACACTCAGTGTCTGAATGGAGAAGAGTTAGTAGTGGAGTTCCACAGGGTTCAGTTTTAGGGCCACTTTTGTTCCTTATATATGTAAATGACCTACTAGAGCCTGTAAATTCATTCATGCATATATTTGCAGATGATGCAAAGATTGTGAAGAAAGTAAAAAACGAGAACAATGGTAGAGAACTTCAGGAGGATCTAAATATTCTTCATGAGTGGTCAGAAAATTGGCTAATGTAAGGTAATGAGAATGGGTACAAGTGCAAGAAGGCCCAAGCTTGACTACTCGGTGGCTGGAGTACAACTTCAAGAGACAGAAAATGAGAGAGATCTAGGAGTAAACATACTGGCAGATTTGTCTCCAGAATTGCATATAAATTGCATAGTAAGGGCTACATGTGCATTCTTATCAAATGTAAGGGTAGCCTTCAGGCACATGGACAACGAAATGTTCAGAAATATTTATGAAACCTATTTGAAACCAAAACTCGAATATGCAGCCCCCTTTTGGAATCCACACTTGAAAATGCACACAGCTAAGCTTGAAAAAGTTCAAAGACATGCCACGAAACTGGTGCCAGAAATACGCAATCTTAGTTATGATGAGAGGCTGTGGGAATTAGACTTACCATCACTCAAAGCTAGAAGAGTGAGGGGGGATATGGTGACAGTCTTTAAATTCCTTCATGGTTATGATAGAGTGGATAGGGATCGATATTTTGATATGGCTGGCTTTAGAACTAGAGGTCAGAGTTTGAAGGTTCGTAAGAAAATTTCTTTGCAGGATGTAAGGAAATACTTTTTCAGTGTAAGAATTGATAATTGGAATTTGTTAAGCGAGGAGGTAGGTAATGCTATCTCAATCCATAGTTTTAAGGACAGGTACGATAAGAATCATTACGTATAAAATGGAACCGATCAGGAGACGGGAAGATACGAGCTTTGGCTCTTTTCTGTAAACACAATTAGGTAAATACAATTAGGTAAATACACACACACACACACACACACACACACACACACACACACACACACACACACACACACACACACACACACTAAAGGGGAATGTGGCAGTAAAAGAGGCTGTAAAGGTGGTGGCACTGGAAAACATACAAACAGTTGACTATAAAGAGACAGTAATCGAAAAAATTAAAGAAGTTGTGATGGAAAGGGCAAACCCACTCATCAGACAGGAACTTGATAAGGAGAAGACAGTGGTAATCTCAGGCATAAGCGAGTCCCAGGAGCCAACATGGCAGGGGAGACTTGAAGAAAATAAAGCTAGGGTTGTAGACCTGATAAGAAAGCTTGGAGTAGTATGTGGTCCTGAGGATATTGTAAACATACACCAACTAGGTAAATATTCGAAGGAAGGAAAGCCGAGACCAACAAAAGTAACCTTTGAGAGAGGGGAAACATGTAGGGAAATATTGTTGAGAAAAAAAAGTCTAAAAGACCTTCAAGAATGCAAAGAAGTGTTCATTAGACAATACAGAACACAGGAAGAGATGGGAAAGATCAAAAACTTGTTGCAAGAGGCAAGAAGGGTAAATGATGAAAGAAATGAAGAAGAAAAGAAAAATTTTCATTACAGAGTTCTTCCAGACAAAGGGGAGATAAAGAAGATAATGACAGAAGATCAGGGGATGGGGCCTCATTAAGATTGTTATACACAAATGCTGATGGATTAGCTGGTAAGGCAGTAGAATTAAAAGATAGGATTCACAACAGTAAGGCAGATATAGTAGCAATTACAGAGACTAAGTTGAGTGAGGACATAAACAGTGTCACAGTTTTTCCTAAGGGTTTCAGAATACTAAGGGTTGAAAGATCTGAGAGGACTGGTGGAGGGATAGCACTGCTCATAGGTGAAAGGATTCAAGTCGAAGAAAGAAACTTGGCTATAGAAAGTGAGTTCAAGGAATTTCTTGTTGCTCGCATAAATACTGGGTCAGAGAGCATTATAATAACTGTTGCATACAACCCACCAAGGAACCAAAATAGGCTTGAAGTTTATGAGGAAAGTCATATAGGTACTATTGAAGTCATAAACTCAGTTGTTAACATGGCACGGGAAAAAAAATGTAGGATTTTGATTATGGGAGACTTTAATCATAAAGAGATAGATTGGATAAATCTTGACCCACACAGTGGTGAGGACTCATTCGGGGCAAGATTCCTAGATTGCGTACAAGGGAATTTCCTACACCAACATGTAATGGAACCAACAAGGTCCAGGGGTGGGGATGAGCCATCACTACTTGATCTAGTGTTCACAGATAATGTGTTGGATATTGAAAAAATTGAGTATGAACCACCAATTGGAAAGAGTGACCACTGTGTGTTGTTGATGGAGTATATCATTGAAGATATTCTTCCTGAGAGTAGAGGCAATGAGGACATGAGGAGGAACTATCCGAAAGGAGATTACATCAAATTGAATGAGCTTTTTGCAGTTATTGATTGGAGAACCTTATTTTACAACAAATCTGTACAAGAAATGTATGACATCTTTTGTGAGAAATATGGGAAGATAGTAGATTGCTGCATACCTGTCACCAAAGTAGGTGTAATTCATGCCAGAGAGAAATGGTTCGATAATGGGTGTAAAAGAGCTAAGGAGTGGAGAGACAAATGCTAGAAAAGGTATTGGAGGAGAAAAAACATAAATGCC
>JAXCGZ010020802.1:125000-155000 GCA_037179515.1 Halocaridina rubra | reverse complement strand
GCTAAAGAAAATCCCAAGCTTTTCCACAGCTTTATCAGAGGAAAACTGAAGGTAAAAGAACAGGTTTTAAGGCTAAAGAGAGCGGATGGAAGCATCACTGAGACGGACGAAGAGATCTGCAAAGAACTGAACAAGGAGTTTCAGTCAGTATTTACAGTAGAAAATACCCCACCCCCTCAGATTGCAGTGATAGAAGCTCAAGGGCCGGTATTAGAGAACATCAACCTTACAGCCACAGAGGTATGCAAAGCGCTGATGGATTTAGATGTTCATAAAGCTACAGGTCCTGATGACATATCCCCTCATGTGCTTAAAAAATGCGCAAACACAATATCAGTGGCACTAAGTATCATATTTAAGGAGTCATTGGAGTCGGGGGAGATTCCAAGATGCTGGAAACAAGCAAATGTGATACCTATCTTCAAAAAGGGAAGGAGGGATACGGCTCTGAACTATAGACCAGTTTCCTTGACCAGCATAGTTTGCAAACTTATGGAGAAACTACTAAGGAAACATATCTCTCTTCACTTGGAATCCTTCAACTTTTTGTCAGTGAGGCAACATGGCTTCAGAGAAGGAAGATCAACAGTAACAAACTTATTAGAATTTTATGATGAGGTAAGCCAAATCTTACAGGAAAGAGAGGGCTGGGCAGATTGCATATTCCTAGACTTCCAGAAAGCGTTTGACACTGTTCCACATGGGAGACTTATTAGGAAGCTGCAATCAATGGCTAGAATAGGTGGAAATGTCTTGGAATGGATAAAAACTTACTTAGAAGGAAGGGAACAGAGGGTTAGAGTAAGACACTCAGTGTCTGAATGGAGAAGAGTTAGTAGTGGAGTTCCACAGGGTTCAGTTTTAGGGCCACTTTTGTTCCTTGTATATGTAAATGACCTACCAGAGTCTGTAAATTCATTCATGAATATGTTTGCAGATGATGCAAAGATTGTGAAGAAAGTAAAAAACGAGAACAATGGTAGAGAACTTCAGGAGGATCTAAATAATCTGCATGAGTGGTCAGAAAAGTGGCTAATGAAATTCAATACCTCAAAATGTAAGGTAATGAGAATGGGTACAAGTGCAAGAAGGCCCAAGCTTCACTACTCGGTGGCTGGAGTACAACTTCAGGAGACAGAAAATGAGAGAGATCTAGGAGTAAACATACTGGCAGATTTGTCTCCAGAAATACATATAAATGGCGTAGTAAGGGCAGCATATGCATTCTTATCAAATGTAAGGGTAGCCTTCAGGCACATGGACAAGGAAATGTTCAGAAATATTTATGTAACCTATGTGAGGCCAAAACTCGAATATGCAGCCCCCTTTTGGAATCCGCACTTGAAAAAGCACATAGCTAAGCTTGAAAAAGTTCAAAGACATGCCACGAAACTGGTGCCAGAAATACGCAATCTCGGTTATGATGAGAGGCTGAGGGAATTAGACTTGCCATCACTCGAAGCTAGAAGAGTAAGGGGGGATATGGTGACAGTCTTTAAATTCCTTCATGGTTATGATAGAGTGGATAGGGATCGATATTTCGATATGGCTGGCTCTAGAACTAGAGGTCATAGTTTGAAGCTTCGGAAGAAAACTTGTTTGCAGGATGTAAGGAAATACTTTTTCAGTGTAAGAGTAGTTGATAATTGGAATTGGCTAAGCGAGGAGGTAGTTAATGCTACCTCAATCCATAGTTTTAAGGACAGGTATGATAAGTATCACTAAGTCTAAAAATGGAACCGATCAGGAGACGGGAAGATACGAGCTTTGGGCTCTTTCCCGTAAACACAATTAGGTAATCACAATTAGGTAATCACACACACACACACACACACACACACACACACACACACACACACACACACACACACACACACACACACATGGCTTCAGAGAAGGTAGATCAACAGTAACAATCTTATTAGAATTTTATGATGAGGTAAGCCAAATCTTACAGAAAAGAGAGGGCTGGGCAGATTGCATATTCCTAGATTTCCAGAAAGCGTTTGACACTGTTCCACATGGGAAACTTATTAGGAAGCTGCAATCAATGGCTAGAATAGGTGGAAATGTTTTGGAATGGATAAAAACTTACTTCGAAGGAAGGGAACAAAGGGTTAGAGTAAGACACTCAGTGTCTGAATGGAGAAGAGTTAGTAGTGGAGTTCCACAGGGTTCAGTTTTAGGGCCACTTTTGTTCCTTGTATATGTAAATGACCTACCAGAGTCTGTAAATTCATTCATGAATATGTTTGCAGATGATGCAAAGATTGTGAAGAAAGTAAAAAACGAGAACAATGGTAGAGAACTTCAGGAGGATCTAAGTAATCTGCATGAGTGGTCAGAAAAGTCTCTAATGAAATTCAATACTTCAAAATGTAAGGTAATGAGAATGGGTACAAGTGCAAGAAGGCCCAAGCTTGACTACTCGGTGGCTGGAGTACAACTTCAAGAGACAGAAAATGAGAGAGATCCAGGAGCAAACATACTGGCAGATTTGTCTCCAGAAATACATATAAATGGCATAGTAAGGGCAGCATATGCATTCTTATCAAATGTAAGGGTAGCCTTCAGGCACATGGACAAGGAAATGTTCAGAAATATTTATGTAACCTATGTGAGGCCAAAACTCGAATATGCAGCCCCCTTTTGGAATCCGCACTTGAAAAAGCACATAGCTAAGCTTGAAAAAGTTCAAATACATGCCACAAAACTGGTGCCAGAAATACGCAATCTCAGTTATGATGAGAGGCTGAGGGAATTAGACTTACCATCACTCGAAGCTAGAAGAGTGAGGGGGGATATGGTGACAGTCTTTAAATTCCTTCATGGTTATGATAGAGTGGATAAGGATCGATATTTTGTTATGGCTGGCTCTAGAACTAGAGGTCAGAGTTTGAAGCTTCGTAAGAAAACTTCTTTGCAGGATGTAAGGAAATACTTTTTCAGTGTAAGAGTAGTTGATAATTGGAATTGGCTAAGCGAGGAGGTAGTTAATGCTATCTCAATCCATAGTTTTAAGGACAGGTATGATAAGTATCACTAAGTATAAAATGGAACCGATCAGGAGACGGGAAGATACGAGCTTTGGGCTCTGTCCCGTAAACACAATTAGGTAATCACAATTAGGTAATCACACACACACACACACACACACACACACACACACACACACACGACATATATATATATATATATATATATATATATATATATATATATATATATATATGCCTCATTCCACCTTGTAAGGGGGGTGGCCGAGCCAAGAAATGCGCATTCACCACAATCCACACACACTTCTACCACTCCTCTCATTTCCTTGGTGCTAAAGGGTTGCCAAGTCTCACCCCCCTTCCACCCTGCTTGGGTCATCAACAAGGTAGGCGGGCAAGGATACTCTACAATGAATGTCTGACAGCCACAGCTGGTTTACCCCACCACTTCATCACTCCTCTCACACTCGCCAACCGAAGTTCACTGAGCTAGCAGGTGCGAGAAATCCCTTTGGGCTGCATCATATAGGCACAGTCTTCTTCCTCTCATTTCTATCTCTTACACGCACTCTTCCCTTTTCCTCTGACATTCCACGTGCATTCAGTGCTCATTTCACGCCATTCATCCATTTTATTCTAGGTCTCCTTTTTGACCTTACTCCAATCACTTCTGCATTCCTCACTATTCATTCATCACTCATCCTTTCCATGTGTCCAAACCATCTCAACACACACTGATCTAACCTTTCCGACAGCTTCATTCCAACACCCGTTCTCTGCCTGACATCCTCATTTCTTACTCTATCTATTCTAGATACCCCAATCATACCTCTCAAGCACCTCATCTCCATTGCATTCAATATGTTCCTTTCATCCTCTCTTGCATTCCAATTCTCTGCTCCGTACAAAGCTTTCGGCACATGCACACCTTCATATATCCTTCTCTTTGCATTCATTCCCAAATATCTATATCTCATTACACTTTTCAGCTCACCTAGACATTTACTAGCCCCCTTCACTCTGTGATTTATCTCTACATCCACTTGTCCACTCCTTGATATATGCGACCCCTGATTCTTAAAACTCTCAACTTCTTCAAACAACTCTCCATTCACTCCTAAATTCAGTCTGCCAACATCAACACCCCTCATGCATCTCATGACTTTATTTTTACCAATATTCACTTGCAACTTCCTTCTTTCACACACACTTATAAACTCAGTCACCAAATGATTCGATTCATTTTCAGTATCAGCCACCAGTACAGTATCATCTGCAAATAGCAACTGACTCAATTTCCACAACCTTCCATCCTCACCCACTAGTTCCAAGCATCTATGTAATACTCTTTCAGTTACTTCCCTTACCACTCCATCCATATACACATTAAACCACCATGGCGACATTGCACAACATTGACGTAACCCAACATTCACCTCAAACGAATCACTTATACCATTCCCAATTCTCACGCATGCTCTAGTATTCATGTAAAAGATCTTCACCTCATTCAACAAACGTCCACTTATTCCACACAGTCATAACACCCCCCATAACCCCTCTCTATCTCCCCTGTCATATGCTTTCTCTATATCAATAAAGGTTCAAAAAGTGTCCCTACTTTTCTCCAAGAACTTCTCACACACCTGTCTTACTGCAAACACCTGATCCACACATCTTCTTCCTCTCCTTAACCAACACTGTTCTTCCCCAATCATTTTCTAAGTACCTTTCATAGTTCTCTCGATTAACACTCTTCCATATACCTTACCAACTACACTTAAACTAATTCCCCTAAAACTACTACACTCATACTTGTCTCCTTTCCCTTTGTAAAGTGGAACTACACATGCTCTTCTCCAATCAAATGGGACTCTCCCTTTCCTGAAACAAGCATGCAGCAACCTAACCATCCATTCTATTAATGCCTCCCTACATTTTAACAAGCATTCAGCATGACACCCATCTATCCCTGGTACTTTACCTGCTTTCATTGCTTTCAATACCAAACATTCCTCCTCTTTTGTTATATCTCTCTTATTCTCATCTCCTAACATTAGTATTCTCCATTCGTTTTCCACAGCCACTATCTTTGCCTTTCTATCATCTTCCTCATTCAGCAGGTTCATGAAATATTCAGCCATATCTCTCTCTCACCTTTATTTCATCCATTAGCCCATCTGCTCCTTTCACCTTCTCCTCCCTACCACATTCACCTTTCCTTACTCTTTCCACTTCCTCCAAAACATCTTTTTATTCCTTTAAAAAATTTCAGACAAGAATCTATCCCACCTTACATCCGCTTCTCTCTTTGCCTCCCTCACCACGTGTGTCACTAACCTCCTCTATGCACTATATCTTTCATACTTCTCTGCATTCCCTACCTGCAACCATATATCTTAGGCCCACTTCTTTTCAGCCACTACTGCACTCACCTGCTTATTCCACCATTCACTACATTTCCTTTTACTTACACCAGTTAGTCTCCTTCCACACACTGCCTCCTCACACTTCATAACTTCCTCCTTGAAACAGCTCCATTTTTCTTTCTCTCCCTCCTTCATTTTTTCTCCACTCACTTCTCACACTAGCCTTATACTCACAGTCTTTCTTTTTCTTATACAATTCATTCATTTTTAGCACCTCTCTTCTTCTCCTGCTTCTCCTCTTTCTCCATTTTTCTTCCACCCTTACTCTACTTTCCACTAAATAATGATCAGATATTCCACCACTAGCTCCTCTCAGTACATTTACATCCAGTACTCTTCCAATCACCCTCCTGTTCACCACAACATAATCCATTAGCGCTGTCATATACTCTTCCATTATCCACTCTGATCCATGTATACTTATGCACATCCTTCTTTTAAAATACATTAATAGAAATCAACACCTCTCTCAATACACATTTCTATAATTTTCTCTACACTCTCATTCCTACCAGATACTCCATACTTTCCATTTACACCATCAACTGGCTCATTCCCTACTCTAGCATTCAAATCTTCCATCAACACCACATTCACATTCATTCCCAAGTCTTCTACACACTCGTTCAATTTCATCCAAAATTATTCTCTTTCTTCCTCACTTCTTTCACTGCCAGGGCCATATGCGCTCACAAACGCCCAAGCCTAGCATCCCAGCGTCATATTATCCACTATTATTCGAGAAGATACCTCCTTCCATTCTACCACACATTTATTAATCTCTTCACTTAATAACAGAGCCACTCCCTCTCTTCCTCATCCCCCCCCCTCGACTCCAAACTCCATACCTACCTCTTACCCAAATCTCACCTCATCATTCCCGTTTATCTTAATTTCGCTCATTGCTAGTACATCTATCTTTCTCTCCACAAACATACACCCTATCACCTATTACTTTCATTCACCACAACCACGCCCATTCAGAGACCCAAGTACTATAGTTCTGGCTGGTTCTCTCCTGCCAGAATACTCCCACATCTCTTGGCTATTCGTAGGAAGTAAAATACAGAGGATGGGATTCCCAGTCCCCCCGCTCTGCCCCATTTAGTAGACTTTTACGACACGCAAGGGAACACGGAAGAAGTATTCTTAACCCTTCTCCGATATATATATATATATATATATATATATATATATATATATATATATATATATATATATATATATATATATATATATATATATATATATATATATATATATATATATATATATATATATATATATATATATATATATACGTACACACACACACACACACACATATATATATATATGTGTGTGTGTGTGTGTGTGTGTGTGTGTGTGTGTGTGTGTGTGTGTGTGTGTGTGTGTGTGTGTGTGTGTGTGATTACCTAATTGTGATTACCTAATTGTGTTTACGGGAGATAGCATTAACTACCTCCTCGCTTAGCGAATTCCAGTTATCAACTACTCTAACACTGAAAAAGTATTTCCTTACATCCTGCAAAGAAGTTTTCTTACGAAGCTTCAAACTATGACCTCTAGTTCTAGAGCCAGCCATATCAAAATATCGATCCCTATCCACTCTATCATAACCATGAAGGAATTTAAAGACTGTCACCATATCCCCCCTCACTCTTCTAGCTTCGAGTGATGGCAAGTCTAATTCCCTCAGCTTCTCATCATAACTGAGATTGCGTATTTCTGGCACCAGTTTCGTGGCATGTCTTTGAACTTTTTCAAGCTTAGCTATGTGCTTTTTCAAGTGCGGATTCCAAAAGGGGGCTGCATATTCGAGTTTTGGCCTCACATAGGTTACATAAATATTTCTGAACATTTCCTTGTCCATGTGCCTGAAGGCTACCCTTACATTTGATAAGAATACATATGCTGCCCTTACTATGCCATTTATATGTATTTCTGGAGACAAATCTGCCAGTATGTTTACTCCTAGATCTCTCTCATTTTCTGTCTCTTGAAGTTGTACTCCAGCCACCGAGTAGTCAAGCTTGGGCCTTCTTGCACTTGTACCCATTCTCATTACCTTACATTTTGAAGTATTGAATTTCATTAGCCACTTTTCTGACCACTCATGCAGATTATTTAGATTCTCCTGAAGTTCTCTACCATTGTTCTCGTTTTTTACTTTCTTCACAATCTTTGCATCATCTGCAAACATATTCATGAATGAATTTACAGACTCTGGTAGGTCATTTACATATACAAGGAACAAAAGTGGCCCTAAAACTGAACCCTGTGGAACTCCACTACTAACTCTTCTCCATTCAGACACTGAGTGTCTTACTCTAACCCTCTGTTCCCTTCCTTCTAAGTAAGTTTTTATCCATTCCAAAACATTTCCACTTATTCTAGCCTTTGCTTGCAGCTTCCTAATAAGTCTCCTATGTGGAACAGTGTCAAACGCTTTCTGGAAGTCTAGGAAAATGCAATCTGCCCAGCCCTCTTTTTCTTGTAAGATTCGGCTTACCTCATCATAGAATTCTAATAAGTTTGTTACTGTTGATCTTCCTTCTCTGAAGCCATGTTTCCTCACTGACAGAAAGTTGAAAGATTTCAAGTAAAGAGAGATATGTTTCCTTAGTAGTTTCTCCATTACTTTGCAAACTATGCTGGTCAAGGAAACTGGTCTACAGTTCAGAGCCGTATCCCTCCTTCCCTTTTTGAAGATAGGTATCACATTTGCTTGTTTCCAGCATCTTGGAATCTCCCCTGACTCCAGTGACTTTTTAAATATGATACTTAGTGCCACTGCTATTGAGTTTGCACGTTTTTTAAGCACATGAGGGGATATGTCATCAGGACCTGTAGCTTTATGAACATCTAAATTCATCAGCGCTTTGCATACCTCTGTGGCTGTAAGGTTGATGTTCTCTAATACCGGCCCTTGAGCTTCTATCACTGCATTCTGAGGGGGTGGGGTATTTTCTACTGTAAATACTGACTGAAACTCATTGTTCAATTCTTTGCAGATCTCTTCATCCGTCTCAGTGATGCTTCCATCCGCTCTCTTTAGCCTTAAAACCTGTTCTTTTACCTTAAGTTTTCCTCTGATAAAGCTGTGGAAAAGCTTGGGATTTTCTTTAGCCTTCCTGGTGATGTCCCTCTCATAGTCTCTCTCTGCCTCTCTCCTTTTACTTAGGTAGTCATTTCTTGCTCTTTTGTAGGTTTGCCAGGCATTTATGTTTTTTCTCCTCCTATACCTTTTCCAGCATTTGTCTCTCCACTCCTTAGCTCTTTTACACCCATTATCGAACCATTTCTCTCTGGCATGAATTACACCTACTTTGGTGACAGGTATGCAGCAATCTACTATCTTCCCATATTTCTTACAAAAGATGTCATACATTTCTTGTACAGATTTGTTGTAAAATAAGGTTCTCCAGTCAATAACTGCAAAAAGCTCATTCATTTTGATGTAATCTCCTTTCGGATAGTTCCTCCTCATGTCTTCAGTGCCTCTTCTCTTAGGAAGACTGTCTTCAATGATATACTCCATCAACAACACACAGTGGTCACTCTTTCCAATTGGTGGTTCATACTCATTTTTTTCAATATCCAAAACATTATCTGTGAATACTAGATCAAGTAGTGATGGCTCATCCCCACCCCTGGCCCTTGTTGGTTCCATTACATGTTGGTGTAGGAAATTCCCTTGTACGCAATCTAGGAATCTTGCCCCAAGTGAGTCCTCACCACTGTGTGGGTCAAGATTTATCCAATCTATCTCTTTATGATTAAAGTCTCCCATAATCAAAATCCTACATTTTTTTTCCCGTGCCATGTTAACAACTGAGTTTATGACTTCAATAGTACCTATATGACTTTCCTCATAAACGTCTAGCCTATTCTGGTTCCTTGGTGGGTTATATACAACAGTTATTATTATGCTCTCTGACCCAGTATTTATGCGAGCAACAAGAAATTCCTTGAACTCACTTTCTATAGCCAAGTTTATTTCTTCAACTCGAATCCTTTCACTTATGAGCAGCGCTATCCCTCCACCAGTCCTCTGAGATCTTTCAACCCTTAGTATTCTGAAGCCCTTAGGAAAAACTGTGACAAAGCAATGTGTAAGAGTTATGAAAACTATATCACATGAAAGTGTTGCTGAAGCAATAGAAACTCCTGTCATGCCTTCAATATATATTGCGGATCTTATAGCATCTCACACTGATTGCACTCTTGAGAAGTAAGATCTGAGCAGCAACTCGAAGAGAACAGTATTGAGCCCAAGAGCCTCCAACACATAGTGAAGATGTATCATAAGCTTGTTTTTGAATGCCAGTCAACGTCAAGTTCTTGGGCATCTTATCCTCCACTCTGTCTTTCATGACTGCTCCAGTATGATCAGTAGAATTCTAGGGCATTGTATTCTAAAAAAAAAAAAAAAAAAAAAAAAAAAAAAAAAAAAAAAAAAATTCATTCCCAGAGTCTTTCTTCAGATTTTGCGTCTCATTGCCCAAAAGCATGGAGAACTTCCTTGGTAAAAACACACCTCGTGAAGATGCAACACATTTCCAGACTCGTTTAAGAACAAAATCACGTTTTTCCTCTAAAATATTTCTTGATTACCCACAACAACTACTTTACAGTGAAGCCCAGAAAAATTCCGATGCAACTCTGAGCTGACATATTTCTTGATGCGTTTGGTGTCATCGATCTCTTCCACACTCAATGCCCAGATTCAGTATTTCTGAAAATTATGACGTCGAAGGCTTCAGGCAAAGAATTAATCACATGGATAAAGGTAAAGCAAGTCTTCTTCGTGCTTCAGATTGGAGTGAAAAGCCTTTATCCCTCATTACAAGCTGTACCGATGAACTAACTGCTGATTCACAACCTTCCCTTGGCGCCCATTGATCTCTTGAAAAATATTTGCATTGCTTCTTTGTGGCTTCTCAAACGATTCTGCATTGAAAATCTTCTTTCCCCAGGAGAGTTTTTCTGGTTGTCAGCAAACCAACATTCACTTCGACTCAGTTTGTTGGCTATCCACTTTAAGGTAATGTAGTTCTAGGTTCCATGGCCTCACGGCAGGCAATTGCTGAAAGTCTGTCAATAATACCAATATCTTCTCTGACTCCAACTACGGAAGCTATAGGGGCAAACCAATCAGCAAATTGTATCTGAAAACTTATAAGAAAAACCTAAAAAAACAAACAATAAAAATGTACAATACACGGCTTTCTCCCTAGCCCCCTAGAAAAAGATTATATACTCCCCTGCATATATAATATATATATATATATATATATATTATATATATATTATATATATATATATATATATATATATATATATATATTAGTCACGTGGCTCAAGTGGTAGCGTCCGCGACTTTGAGGCGTCAGGTCGAGGGTTCGTGCCCCGTCACGGTCTGAAGTTAGCAAGGGCATGCACTCAGGGTAACGACTACGCCTGCCAAACACAAGTCCTCCGCAAGAAGACAGCCGTCCTAGCCCGTGGTAGAAAAGGGAGTCCGTGACGTAAAACCGGGAGATATATATATATATATATAATATATATATATATATATATATATATATATATATATATATGTGTGTGTGTGTGTGTGTGTGTGTTTGGGTATAGTAGTCACCGTGGTTCAAGCGGTAGCGTTCACGACTCTGAGGCACCTGGTCGAGGGTTCGCACCCCGTCATGGTCTGAGGTTAGCAAGGGCATGCACTCAGGGAAACGATTACATCTGCCAAAACAAGTCCTTCGCAAGAAGGCAACTGTCCTAGCCCTTAGTAGAAAAGGGAGTCCGTGACGTAAAACCCTAAATATATATATATATATATATATATATATATATATATATATATATATATATATATATATATATATATATATATATATATATATATATATAATCAAATAAGCACATTACCATATGTGAAAACATGAATCATATTTTACCTCGATTGGGACTTGAACCTAGGACACATAATTACTGTGCCAAGGCGCTACCAACTGCACCACAAAAGGTTAAAAGGAAAACAAACCCTATAACTTTATCTTCTATACTAGGGATGTATGGATTCCATCTGAATGCCACTGTTCATAATACAACTTCCCCAACCTCACTAGTGGCTTCATTTTCGCATTTAATTCAAGTCTTAATCTAATAGGATCAACAATTACTATATGTGAAAACATGAATCATATATTACCCTGACTGGGACTCGAACCTAGGACATAATTACTGTGCCAAGGCTCTACCAACTGCACCATATAATGTTAAAAGGGAAACAAACCTTACAGCTTTATCTGCTGTACTAAGAATGAACGCATTCTATCTGAATGCCACTCTGTTCATAGTACACTTTTGCCCAACCTTACTTGTGGCTTCGTTTTCGCATATAATTCAAATCTCAAACTAGCATGGATCAACAATATGAAATAAGCACATTACCATATGTGAAAACATGAATTATATTTTACCCTGACTGTGACTCGAACCTAGGATACATAATTACTGTGTCATGGCACTACCAACTACACCACAGCAGATTAAAAGGGAAGCACACATTACAGCTTTTTATGCAATACTAGGAATGAACGCATTCTATCTGAATGACACTCTGTTCATATTACAGTTTCCACCTCATCCTCACTCGTGGCTTCGTTGTTGCATTTAATTCAAATCTCAATCTAATACCCCGACTAACACTCGAACCTAGGACACATAATTACTGTGCCAAGGTGCTACCAACTACACCACAGAAGGTTAAAAAGGCAACAAACCTTACAGATTTATCTGCTATACTAAAAGCGAATGCATTCTATCTGAATGCCACTATGTTCATATTGCAGTTTCCCCTAACCTCATTCATGGCTTTGTTTAATTCAAATCTCATTCTAACAGGTATCAACAATAATAAAATAAAGACATTACCAAATGTGGACACCTGAATCATATTTCACCCCGACTGGAAATAGAATCTAGGACACATAATTACTGTGCCAGGGTGCTACCAGCTACACCACAGAAGGTTAAAAGGGAAAAAAACATACAGCTTTATCTGCTCTACTACAAATGAATGCATTTTGTCCAAATGCCACTCTTCATATTAAAGTATCTCCAGCCTCACTCGTGGCTTTATTTTCGCAATTAACTAAAATCTAAATGTAATAGGGATTAACAGAAATCAAATATGCACATTACCATGTGTGAAAACATGAATTATATTTTACATCGACTTGGCCTCGAACCTAGGACACATAATTACTGTGCCAAGGCGCTACCAACTACACCACAGAAGGTTAAAAGGCAAACAAACCTTACAACTTTATCTGCTATGCTAGGAATGAGCGCATTCTCTCTGAATGCCACTCTGTTCATATAACAGTTTTGCCCAACATCACTTGTGGTTTCGTTATTGCATTTAATTCAAATATTAATCTAATTGGGATCAACCATTATCAAATAAGCACATTACCTTATGTGAAAACATGAATCATATTTTACCCTGACTGGGGCTCAAACCTAGGACAAACAAACAAACAAACATTTATTTCCATATTTGTTCAATGATTATTCTTCTAAAAGTAAAAGTAACTTATAAGTAGACATGTAATTGAACTAATAAGTTAGAGCGTAATATATACAGTTAAATTAAATGTAGCTTTCCTAGAAAAAAATAATGCTGTAATAAAAATGTTAACAATAATAATAATAAAGTAGTGATAATAACACTCGGTACAGTATCATTATTATCGGCATCATCACCTTATTTGTTTTCCTTACAATGAGAATAATTAGTTCTTAACTTAGAGAATAGAGAAGTTGATATCAGACTACATATAGGGAGGTTAGTGTTCAGGGAAATTGCATGAAATCTTTAAGTTTAGTTTATGTGTGAGCAGCAACTATTTGTCCAAAAAAAAAATCTATATAGTTTGCTTTTGAAAGCTGTGAAGGAGGATACATTTCTAAGATGCTCTGGAATATTGTTCCAGAGTGTTGGCCCTTTAATAGTGATCATCTCTGAACCTGCTTCTGTGTTTGTTCTCTGAATAAATAGCTCAATACTCTGTCTTGTGTTGGTTCCCCTTATATCCCTTACTGATTTTAAGTCAAATAGCCAGCTAGAATAATGATGGTCGAAAATTTTGTATACAAAAACATAAATAGCATAAACGACCCTGTTTTCTGCCTGCAGCCACCCAAGTTTATTCAGAGCTGGTGTGATGTGGTCATATTTTCTTATTCCTCCCAGGGCAACTCGAGCTGCAAACTTAATAAGCTTCTGTATTCTGTTTATGTGAGTCTTAGTGGTAGCTCTCCAAACAATTGCGCAGTAATTAATTTGACTTAGGGCGAGAGATTCAACGATAGTTATCCAAGTGGTAGTCTCAAATTTGTCTTTTATACATGATAAGTACATTAATGTTCCTGTAACCTTTTTGCATACTTTATCTAGGTGGGAATCAAAGAACATGATCATGAACAGAGTGGCAGTCAGATCAAATGAGGTTCATTCTTAGTATAACAGATAAAGCTGTAAGGTTTGTATTCCTTTTAAACTTCTGTGGTTAGTTGGTAGTGCCTTGGCACAGCAATTATATGTCCTAGGTTCGAATCTTAGTTGGGGCAATATATGATTCATGTTTGCATATATGGTAATGTGCTTATTCAATTATTGTTGATCCCTATTACATTGAGATTTGAATTAAATGCTAAAACAAAACCACAAGTGAGGTTGAGGGAAACTAATATGAACAGAATAACATCCAGATAGAGTGCATTCATTCCTAGTATAGCAGTTAAAGCTGTAAGATTTGTTTCCATTTTAACCTTCTGTGGTGTAGTTGATAACGCTTTGGTACAGTACTTATGTGTCCTAGGTTCGAATCCCAGTTGGGGTAAAATGTGATTCATGTTTTCACATATGGTAATGTGCTTATTTAATTATTGTTGATCCTTATTAGGTTGAGATCTGAATTAAATGCAAAAACGAAGCCACAAATGTGGTTGGGGGAAACTGTAATATGATCACAGTGGCATTCAGATAGAATGCGCTCATTCCTAGTATAGCAGATAAAGCTGTAATTTTTTTTCCCCTCTAACCTTCTGGGGTGTATTTGGTAGCGCCTTGACGATGAAGGCTTGTAGCCTTCGAAAGCTTGCATACCTGGTCTTCAAGGTACATATGTTGAAGACACTTCTGGAGAAGAAAATTCACCTCGATGGGAGATGCTTCTCTCTTTACCCTCTTCAACCCGGATATCTAAAGCATCACGACTTGTGTAAATTTTGTAGTCATCTCTGATGTCCATTCCTTACAACATAGCTACAGAGATTGCCTTTCTTCACATTGTATATATATATATATATATATATATATATATATATATATATATATATATATATATATATATATATATATATATATATATATATATATATATATATATATATATATTGCACATGTTTGTATGTTCATATGTAGGTGAATATCACCAGAAACTACCTTAATCCATTGTGATTGAATAAGAACTACTTCATTGATAATAATTTCATATGTTCCTCTCCTAAGCTCCCCTTTAATGCTTATGTATTTCAATTCTTTTCAGTTTAATCTGAAAACAATCCTCACCTCCTTTCCTTACTTAATTCTACTTCATTTTCACTCTTACCTTTATCTCAGCCTCAAAAAAAAATGATTCTAATCTTATTTTCGCAAAGCATATGTACATTATCATCAGACTGCTGTCTGTGCGAATGCTTCCATTCTCCCTCTGAGCTCCATCACTTTTCCACAGCTTTATCAGAGGAAAACTGAAGGTAAAAGAACAGGTTTTAAGGCTAAAGAGAGCGGATGGAAGCATCACTGAGACAGATGAAGAGATCTGCAAAGAAATGGACAAGGAGTTTCAGTCAGTATTTACAGTAGAAAATACCCCACCCCCTCAGATTGCAGTGATAGAAGCTCAAGGGCCGGTATTAGAGAACATCAACCTTACAGCCACAGAGGTATGCAAAGCGCTGATGGATTTAGATGTTCATAAAGCTACAGGTCCTGATGACATATCCCCTCATGTGCTTAAAAAATGCGCAAACACAATATCAGTGGCACTAAGTATCATATTTAAGGAGTCACTGGAGTCGGGGGAGATTCCAAGATGCTGGAAACAAGCAAATGTGATACCTATCTTCAAAAAGGGAAGGAAGGATACGGCTTTGAACTATAGACCAGTTTCCTTGACCAGCATAGTTTGCAAAGTTATGGAGAAACTACTAAGGAAACATATCTCTCTTCACTTGGAATCCTTCAACTTTTTGTCAGTGAGGCAACATGGCTTCAGAGAAGGTAGATCAACAGTAACAAACTTATTAGAATTTTATGATGAGGTAAGCCAAGTCTTACAGGAAAGAGAGGGCTGGGCAGATTGCATATTCCTAGACTTCCAGAAAGCGTTTGACACTGTTCCACATGGGAGACTTATTAGGAAGCTGCAATCAATGGCTAGAATAGGTGGGAATGTTTTGGAATGGATAAAAACTTACTTAGAAGGAAGGGAACAGAGGGTTAGAGTAAGACACTCAGTGTCTGAATGGAGAAGAGTTAGTAGTGGAGTTCCACAGGGTTCAGTTTTAGGGCCACTTTTGTTCCTTGTATATGTAAATGACCTACCAGAGTCTGTAAATTCATTCATGAATATGTTTGCAGATGATGCAAAGATTGTGAAGAAAGTAATAAACGAGAACAATGGTAGAGAACTTCAGGAGGATCTAAATAATCTGCATGAGTGGTCAGAAAAGTGGCTAATGAAATTCAATACTTCAAAATGTAAGGTAATGAGAATGGGTACAAGTGCAAGAAGGCCCAAGCTTGACTACTCGGTGGCTGGAGTACAACTTCAAGAGACAGAAAATGAGAGAGATCTAGGAGTAAACATACTGGCAGATTTGTATCCAGAAATACATATAAATGGCATAGTAAGGGCAGCATATGCATTCTTATCAAATGTAAGGGTAGCCTTCAGGCACATGGGCAAGGAAATGTTCAGAAATATTTATGTAACCTATGTGAGGCCAAAACTCGAATATGCAGCCCCCTTTTGGAATCCGCACTTGAAAAAGCACATAGCTAAGCTTGAAAAAGTTCAAAGACATGCCACGAAACTGGTGCCAGAAATACGCAATCTCAGTTATGATGAGAGGCTGAGGGAATTAGACTTACCATCACTCGAAGCTAGAAGAGTGAGGGGGGATATGGTGACAGTCTTTAAATTCCTTCATGGTTATGATAGAGTAGATAGGGATCGATATTTTGATATGGCAGGCTCTAGAACTAGAGGTCATAGTTTGAAGCTTCGTAAAAAAACTTCTTTGCAGGATGTAAGGAAATACTTTTTCAGTGTAAGAGTAGTTGATAATTGGAATTGGCTAAGCGAGGAGGTAGTTAATGCTATCTCAATCCATAGTTTTAAGGACAGGTATGATAAGTATCACCAAGTCTAAAATGGAACCGATCAGGAGACGGGAAGATAAGAGCTTTGGGCTCTTTCCCGTAAACACAATTAGGTAATCACAATTAGGTAATCGCACACATGGATGGAGAAATGA
This sequence comes from Halocaridina rubra, assembly GCA_037179515.1. Classification (NCBI taxonomy): domain Eukaryota; kingdom Metazoa; phylum Arthropoda; class Malacostraca; order Decapoda; family Atyidae; genus Halocaridina; species Halocaridina rubra. The sequence goes on along the minus strand of JAXCGZ010020802.1, from coordinate 137,953 downwards.
AAGAGAATGAAACACTCAGAGAGCAAATAAGATCTTTGGAGGAAGCAAATAAAGCACAAGGGCAGGAGAGAAAGGAACTAGAAAAAAGAATAAAGAAGCTGGAAGGGGAAAAGAGTCAACTAGAATCTAGAATTTCTAAACAAGAAGATAAAAACAAACAGCTGAATGACAACCTAAAGGAATTAGATGTTAGTTCACTGCTCTCTTCTGAGAGAGACGAGATTGCTGCTTGGAATGTCCAGATTAAGGAAAACATTGAACAGTTCAGAAAAGAGTTCCAGGAGCTGAATATGGAAAATGATGCCATGAAAACTTCCTTTGCTGATGCACAAAAGGGGAATGTGGCAGTAAAAGAGGCTGTAAAGGTGGTGGCACTGGAAAACATACAAACAGTTGACTATAAAGAGACAGTAATCGAAAAAATGAAAGACGTTGTGATGGAAAGGGCAAACCCACTCATCAGACAGGCACTTGATAAGGAGAAGACAGTGGTAATCTCAGTCATAAGCGAGTCCCAGGAGCCAACATGGCAGGGGAGACTTGAAGAAAATAAAGCTAGGGTTGTAGACCTGATAAGAAAGCTTGGAGTAGTATGTGGTCCTGAGGATATTGTAAACATACACCAACTAGGTAAATATTCGAGGGAAGGAAAGCCGAAACCAACAAAAGTAACCTTTGAGAGAGGGGAAACATGTAGGGAAATATCGTTGAGAAAAAAAAGTCTAAAAGACCTTCAAGAATTCAAAGAAGTGTTCATTAGACGATACAGAACACAGGAAGAGATGGGAAAGATCAAAAACTTGTTGCAAGAGGCAAGAAGGTTAAATGATGAAAGAAATGAAGAAGAGAAGAAAAATTTTCATTACAGAGTTCTTCCAGACAAAGGGGAGATAAAGAAGATAATGACCGAAGAACAGGGGATGGGGCCTCATTAAGATTGTTATACACAAATGCTGATGGATTAGCTGGTAAGGCAGTAGAATTAAAAGATAGGATTCACAACAGTAAGGTAGATATAGTAGCAATTACAAAGACTAAGTTGAGTGAGGACATAAACAGTGTCACAGTTTTTCCTAAGGGCTTCAGAATACTAAGGGTTGAAAGATCTGAGAGGACTGGTGGAGGGATAGCACTGCTCATAAGTGAAAGGATTCAAGTCGAAGAAATAAACTTGGCTATAGAAAGTGAGTTCAAGGAATTTCTTGTTGCTCGCATAAATACTGAGTCAGAGAGCATTATAATAACTATTGTATACAACCCACCAAGGAACCAAAATAGGCTTGAAGTTTATGAGGAAAGTCATATAGGTACTATTGAAGTCATAAACTCAGTTGTTAACATGGCACGGGAAAAAAATGTAGGATTTTGATTATGGGAGACTTTAATCATAAAGAGATAGATTGGATAAATCTTGACCCACACAGTGGTGAGGACTCATTCGGGGCAAGATTCCTAGATTGCGTACAAGGGAATTTCCTACACCAACATGTAATGGAACCAACAAGGGCCAGGGATGGGGATGAGCCATCACTACTTGATCTAGTGTTCACAGATAATGTGTTGGATATTGAAAAAATTGAGTATGAACCACCAATTGGAAAGAGTGACCACTGTGTATTGTTGATGGAGTATATCATTGAAGATATTCTTCCTGAGAGTAGAGGCACTGAGGACATGAGGAGGAACTATCGGAAAGGAGATTACATCAAAATGAATGAGCTTTTTGCAGTTATTGACTGGAGAACCTTATTTTACAACAAATCTGTACAAGAAATGTATGACATCTTTTGTGAGAAATATGGGAAGATAGTAGATTGCTGCATACCTGTCACCAAAGTAGGTGTAATTCATGCCAGAGAGAAATGGTTCGATAATGGGTGTAAAAGAGCTAAGGAGTGGAGAGACAAATGCTGGAAAAGGTATAGGAGGAGAAAAAACATAAATGCCTGGCAAACCTACAAAAGAGCAAGAAATGACTACCTAAGTAAAAGGAGAGAGGCAGAGAGAGAGTATGAGAGGGACATCACCAGGAAGGCTAAAGAAAATCCCAAGCTTTCCCACAGCTTTATCAGAGGAAAACTGAAGGTAAAAGAACAGGTTTTAAGGCTAAAGAGAGAGGATGGAAGCATCACTGAGACGGATGAAGAGATCTGCAAAGAATTGAACAAGGAGTTTCAGTCAGTATTTACAGTAGAAAATATCCCACCCCCTCAGATTGCAGTGATAGAAGCTCAAGGGCCGGTATTAGAGAACATCAATCTTACAGCCACAGAGGTATACAAAGCGCTGATGGATTTAGATGTTCATAAAGCTACAGGTCTTGATGACATATCCCCTCATGTGCTTAAAAAATGCGCAAACACAATATGAGTGGCACTAAGTATCATATTTAAAGAGTCACCGAAGTCGGGGGAGATTCCAAGATGCTGGAAACAAGCAAATGTGATACCTATCTTCAAAAAGGGAAGGAGGGATACGGCTCTGAACCATAGACCAGTTTCCTTGACCACCATAGTTTGCAAAGTTATGGAGAAACTACTAAGGAAACATATCTCTCTTCACTTGGAATCCTTCAACTTTTTGTCAGTGAGGCAACATGGCTTCAGAGAAGGTAGATCAACAGTAACAAACTTATTAGAATTTTATGATGAGGTAAGCCAAATCTTACAGGAAAGAGAGGGCTGGGCAGATTGCATATTCCTAGACTTCCAGAAAGCGTTTGACACTGTTCCACATGGGAGACTTCTTAGGAAGCTGCAATCAATAGCTAGAATAGGTGAAAATATTTTGGAATGGATAAAAACTTACTTAGAAGGAAGGGAACAGAGGGTTAGAGTAAGACACTCAGTGTCTGAATGGAGAAGAGTTAGTAGTGGAGTTCCACAGGGTTCAGTTTTAGGGCCACTTTTGTTCCTTGTATATGTAAATGACCTACCAGAGTCTGTAAATTCATTCATGAATATGTTTGCAGATGATGCAAAGATTGTGAAGAAAGTAAAAAACGAGAACAATGGTAGAGAACTTCAGGAGGATCTAAATAATCTGCATGAGTGGTCAGAAAAGTGGCCAATGAAATTCAATACTTCAAAATGTAAGGTAATGAGAATGGGTACAAGTGCAAGAAGGCCCAAGCTTGACTACTCGGTGGCTGGAGTACAACTTCAAGAGACAGAAAATGAGAGAGATCTAGGAGTAAACATACTGGCAGATTTGTCTCCAGAAATACATATAAATGGCATAGTAAGGGCAGCATATGCATTCTTATCAAATGTAAGGGTAGCCTTCAGGCACATGGACAAGGAAATGTTCAGAAATATTTATGTAACCTATGTGAGGCCAAAACTCGAATATGCAGCCCCCTTTTGGAATCCGCACTTGAAAAAGCACATAGCTAAGCTTGAAAAAGTTCAAAGACTTGCCACGAAACTGGTGCCAGAAATACGCAATCTCAGTTATGATGAGAAGCTGAGGGAATTAGACTTACCATCACTCGAAGCTAGAAGAGTGAGGGGGGATATGGTGACAGTCTTTAAATTCCTTCATGGTTATGATAGAGTGGATAGGGATCGATATTTTGATGTGGCTGGCTCTAGAACTAGAGGTCATAGTTTGAAGCTTCGTAAGAAAACTTCTTTGCAGGATGTAAGGAAATACTTTTTCAGTGTAAGAGTAGTTGATAATTGGAATTGGCTAAGCGAGGAGGTAGTTAATGCTATCTCAATCTATAGTTTTAAGGACAGGTATGATAAGTATCACTAAGTATAAAATGGAACCGATCAGGAGACGGGAAGATACGAGCTTTGGGCTCTTTCCCGTAAACACAATTAGGTAATCACACATATATATATATATATATATATATATATCTTTTTTTTATGAGTGTGACACCAGGACAGCCAGAAACTGCACTCATCAGTAAAGGCCCGGGCACGGGAAAATACCAAAACGAAGGAAAAGAAAAAGGTTAAGGACAAGGCAGAGATGAGGTAATGTTAAACAAAGGAAAACGACAGATAGAAAAAAACAGTTAAAGTACAGTGGACCCAGAGATAGGGAGGACTTGGCTTTGAGATGACGATAGATCTGCTTTTAGAAGGATTAAAGGTCATAAGAACTAGGAAACAGAAGGAGGAAGAGAGTTCCAGAGTCTGGAGGTAGATGGGAAGAAACAGTCACTGCACCAACCAATCCGTGAGCTACAAATCACCACACAGTACCTGTGAGATGAGGCCGCTTGGCGAGTGTTACACCGCCTCGGCAATGGAGGGGGGATGCAACTCGCAGCAGCAATGGAAGTAGTAGCAAAAAAAAAGAGAAAGGGAAGATACCTTATGACGAAGAGAGAGAGAATCCAAATTAGAAGTAAGAGAAGAATCATTGATGAGTCTGACTGCCTTAGATTCAACCCTATCAAGAAGATAAATATAAGAAGAAGCTCGCCAGACGTGTGAGCAGTATTCTAAGCAGTATTCTATAAGTAGCTGTAAAGAGGAAAAGTAATGACGCAAACAAAACAAAATCCCCAATTGTTTGGATGAAGATTTAGAAATTTGGATTATGTTATTCCTCCAAGACAAGTTAGAGGCTACATGGATTCCTAATATGTTGAGAGAATTAAGAGGGTATATTCCGTTATTTTTGAAGACAATAGGGTTATCAGGAGGAGAAGAAGATAAAGAGATAGCCAGAAACTGTGTCTTGGAGGCATTGAATTTAGCTAAATTTTGAGTGCCCCACTCAGATACTCTCTGCAAATCGGAGTTAAGAGTAGAAGAACGAGTAATACAAGACTGATTACGAGTGACAGATGAAGGTAGTGAAGAAAAGGCAGAGGAAAAGTGAAGGGTAGAATCATTAGCAAAGGCATGAAGAAGAGAGGGAGATGGAAATTGTAGAAGATAATTGATGAAGAGAAGGAACAGAGTAGGTGAAAGAACAGAGCCCTGTGGAACACCACTAGTAACAGAGAAAGGGCCAGATGTCGCACCATCAACAACTACAGATATAAAACGGTCAGTATGAAAAGTGGAAATCAGAGAACAGAAAGTAGGGGTAAAGCCATAGGCAGGGAGTTTGGCCAACAGAACCTTGTGCCAGACTCTGTCAAAAACCTTAGAGATATCAAGGGCGATGACAAAGGATTCCCCATAGTTCCTCAGAGAAGATTACCATACACTAGTAAGATAGGACAGGAGATCACCAGTGGATCTTGCCTTTCGGAAGCTGTACTGGTGACCGGAGATAAGTGAGTTAGATTCAAGGCGTTTTAAGAAGTGAGCATTGAGCAAAGTTTCGAAAACTTTAGCAATATAGGAGGTTAGGGCAATAGGTTGGTAGTTAGAAGGAATAGAGCAGTCACCCTTCTTAGGAACAGGTTGAACTAGAGCATGTTTCCAAGATGAAGGATAGATACTGGTTGACAGAATGAGATGAAAAAGATGGCAAAGCACGGGAGCCAGTCCATCTGCAAACTCCTTTAGGAACCTTGCAGGGATACCATCGGGACCAGGTGCCTTGTTCGTCTTTAGTGAGCGAAAAACCTTATAAACTTGGCATGAAGAAAGGATAAGGGAGGGCATAGGGTTAGAAAGGGGTAAAAATTGAGGAACATGTGTGCTGGAATTGTTTATAGAAGAGTCTGGCAGAAATATCAGAGCCAAAGAGAGTGGCTTTGTCAGTGGGAGAGCAAGCTATGAGAGGGGGAAAGCTTGAGTTACAGAAGTATTTGGAGAGGTATTTGGTTAAGGACCAGAAGCATTTGTCATGGGAGAGGAGTTAAGACCATCAACTTTCCTTCTTATAAAGGAAGTCTTATACCTTCATATCTGAGCAGTACTGTGATTCCTAGCTCCAATACAAGCAGAGCGAGTTAAATCGGAAGGAGAGTCTTGGTAAGATCGGTGTGCCCGATTCCTAGCCTGGATAGTCATGGAGCAGGCACGGTCAAACCAAGGTTTAGGGGGAGAGATATTTTTGTAGAACAGGGGATGTACACCTCCATTCCCGTGGTCATGATCTCGACAACATTTAGAGCTACCTGATCAGGATTGAAAGCAGTAGTCATCCCATGGGAAGTCAAAGAGGAAGTTACGCAAATTTTCATGTTGGGTACGATCAAAGTGCCAAAGGCGGCACTGAGTAGGAGGGATTGATGCAGGGGGAGCGAAAATGGAAAAGACTGTGATCATAGAGTGGTCAGTTACCAAGAGGGGAAAGTACAGAATAAGACTAGTATGAAGGGTTAGAAGTAAAAACTAGGCCAAGAGTGTTTGCTGCATTTTTGTGACGATTGGAAACACGAGTAGGATGTTTGATAATTTGCTCCAGATCGTGAGTAATAGAGAAAGCAAGGGCCTCACTTCCTCCCACATCAGTGTGAGAAGAAAGTAGCCACTCACTGTGGTGTACATTGAAGTCTCCATTGTAGAGAACCTCGGCATGTGGGTGAGAAGACACAAACTCGGTGGAGTTTGGAGAACAGTAGCAGAAAGCAAAGGAAGATAGTGGTAGTGGAGAGATAGACTTTTACCTAGAGAACATCAAAGTCAGGATAATCAAGGGCCATGAGCCTCACAGTAGGAGTGTTAGTGTTGCAGTATGCACAGACCCCACCTTTGGAACGAAAACGAATATACAGATTATAGTGAGAAATTTGAAATGGGAATAGTGAAAGCATGCATAGACAGCTGGGCATCAGATAGGAGGAGGAAGTTAGGGAGGAAAGTACCCAAGTGCTGTTCCACAGACGAAAGATTAGAGTTCAGCCCACATATGTTAGAATAGTGGAGAGTGAAAAAAGCAAATCTATTGGGAGGTGCAAGGTTAATTGCAGAAACATTACTACCACCCGGCGTGTCTCCTAGTGAAGTCATCACGATCACCGTAGATTCTTCGCACCCCTCTATGCTGGGTACTGGAGGCCATTAACTGTGGACTTTCCATAAATGATAACAAATATGAGGAAAAAAGAGGGAAAAAGAGACAGATGTGGGGAATGTTGTGCCATGTCAAATGTAATGGAATAGCAAGAAATGTGTAATAAATTCACCAGAATATTCAGAGTAGATGTAGGCATGAGGAAAGAACCGTCCTAAAGGAAGACTCAACCCGGACCTGTCTAGACCAGTAATAGTTGCATCCTGATACCTTCAGTCGTAGTCTTTCAAGGGGCGGCTGTTGCCATGGTCAACCTACTAATCATATATATATATATATATATATATATATATATATATATATATATATATATATATATATATATATATATATATATATATATATATATAAAACCAAGCAAGCACATTACATATGTGAAAACATGAATAATTTTTTACCCCGACCGTGACTCGAACCTAGGATTTATAATTACTAAGTCAAGGCGCTACTAACTACACACCACAGAAGGTTAAAAGGAATCCAACCATATAGCTTATATCTGGTACACTTAGGAATGAATGCATTCTATCTGAATGCCACTATGTTCATATTACAGATTCCCCAACCTCACTCGTGGCTTCATTTTAACATTTAATTCAATTCCCAATCTCATTCGGGTCATACAATAACCAAGCAAGCACATTACATATGTGAAAACATGAATCATTTTTTACCTTCTGTGGTGTGTAGTTGGTAGCGCCTTGACTTAGTAATTATAAGTCCTAGGTTCGAGTCCCGGTCGGGGTAAAAAATGATTCATATATATATATATATATATATATATATATATATATATATATATATATATATATATATATATATATATATATATATATATATATATATATATATATATATATATATATATATATATATATATATATATAAGGTGTAGAGAATACAATCACTAAATTGTTACTTAAAGCACTTTTAATTTACTGGAGTATAGAAAATATGTAGATGAATATAAAACACAAAAGATTAGATATTTAGAAGTATATTATGATAGTACGTTAATACATCAGAAAAAAAGAAACTTCTTTCCAATAACGTGTTTTCAACAAAAGGATTTTAATTAATTGGATTCCTTGGAGCTGTTCCAAGGAACAAATTAATCATACTGAGAGAACACACACACACACACACACACACACACACACACACACACACACACACACACACACACACACACACACACACACATATCTACACACACACTACACACTATATACACACATCTATCTATCTATCTATCTATCTATATATCTATATATATATATCTATATATATATAGATATCGATATATATATAGATATATATCTATATCTATATCTATCTATATATATATCTATATATATAGATATATATAGAGATCTATAGCTATATAGCTCGAGATATATATATATATATCTAGATATATAGATATATATCGATATCTCGATATCTAGCTATATATATTCAGAAATATGTACGTAATAAAGTTCTTACAATCACTTTTTCATTATTGTTGAGACTATGCAATAGCTCGGATATTTTAATGGAATGAAAACGTTCCGTACAGCTATTTACAGTATCAAATTACTTTTTCATATATATATATATATATATATATATATATATATATATATATATATATATATATATATCTGTATGTGTGTGTGTGTGTTTGTGTAATTACCCATTTGTGCTTACGGGAAAGAGCTCCAAGCTCGTTTAGTTCACGTCTCCTGATCGGTTCCATTTTGTACTTAGTGATGCTTATCATTCTTGTACTTAAAACTATGGGTTGAGTTAGCATTAACTACCTCCTCGTTTAGCAAATTCAAATGATCATATACTCTTACACTAAAAAAGTACTTTTTTACATCCTGCAAAGAAGATATCTTTCCAAGGTTTAAACTATGACCTCTAGTTCTAGTGCCAGCCATATAAAAATAGCAATCCCTATTCACTCTGTCATAACCATGAAGGAGTTTAGAATCCGTCCCCATATCTCCCTCAATCTTCTAGTTTCGAGTGATGGTAAGTCTAATTCCCTCAGCCTCTCATCATAACTGAGATTGCGTATTTTTGGCACCAGTTTCGTGGCATATCTTTGAACTTTTTCCAACTTAACTACGTGCTTTTTCAAATACGGATTGCAAATGGAAGCTGCACATTCAAACTTTAGCCTCACATAGATTACATAAAAATTTCTGAACATTTCCTTGTCCAGTTGCTTTAAGGCTACCTTTACATTTGCTAATAAAGCATTTACTGCCCTTACTATGATATTTATATGCATTTCTGGAAACAAATCGGCCAGTATGTTTACTCCTAGATCTCTCTCATTCTCTGTCTCTTGAAGTTGTACTCCAGCCACCGAGTAGTCAAGCTTGGACCTTCTTGCACTTGTACCCATTCTCATTACCTTATATTTTGAAGTGTTCAATATCATTAACCACTTTTCTGACCACTCATGTAGACTATTTACATATTCCGGAATTTCTCTACAGTTGTTCTCTTTTCTTACTTTCTTCACAAAATTGCATCATTTGCACACATGTTCATGAATGAATTTACAGATTCTGGTAGGTCATTAACATATACAAGGAACAGAAGTGGCCCTAAACCTGAACCCTGTGGAACTCAACTACAAACTCATCTCCAATGAGACACTGAGTGTCTTACTCTAACCCTCTGTTCCCTTCCTTCGAAGTAAGATTTTTTTCATTTCAAGACATTGCCACTTCTTCTTGCCATTACTTGCAGCTTCTTAATAAGTCTCCCTTGTGGGACAGAGTCAAATGCTTTCTGGAAGTCTAGGAATATGCAATCTGCCCAGCCCTCTCTTTCCTGTAAGATTCGGCTTTCCTCATCATAAAACTCCAATAAGTTTGTTACTGTTAATTTACCTTCTCAGAAACCATGCTGTCTCACTCAAGAGAGATATGTTTCCTTAGTAGGTTCTCCATAACATTGCAAACTATGCTGGTCATGGAAACAGGTTTACAGTTTAGAGCCATATCCCTTCTTCCCATTTTGAAGATAGGTATCACGTTTGCTTGTTTCCAGCATCTTGATATCTCCCCTGACTTCAGTGACTTTTTAAATATGATACTTAGTGCCATTGATTTTTAATTTGCGCATTTTTTAAGTACATGAGGGGATATATCATCAGGACCTGTAGCTTTATGGACATCTATCTCCATCAGCGCTTTGCATACATCTGTGTCTAAGAGAATGGTATTCTCTAATGGCAGCTCATGAGCTTCTATCTCTGCAATCTGAGGGGGTGGGTTTTTTCTACTATATATGCGGACTGAAATTTCTTGTTCAATTCTTTGCAGATCTCTTCATCCGTCTCAGTGATGGTTCCATCTGCTGTCTTAAGCTTTAAAACCTGTTCTTTTACCTTCAGTTTTCCTCTGATAATGCTGTGGAAAAGTTTGGGATTTTCTTTATCCTTTCTGGTGATGTCTCTTTCATAGTGTCTCTCTGCCTCTCTTCTTTTACTAAGGTAATCATTTTTTGCTCTTTTGTAGGTTTGCCAGGCATTTATGATTTTTCACCTCCTACACCTTTTCCAGCATTTGTCTCTCCACTCCTTAGCTCTTTTACACTCATTATCAAACCATTTTTCTCTGGCATGAATTACACCTACTTTTGTGACAGGTATGCAGCAATTTTCTTTCTTTCCATATTTCTCACAAAATACGTCATACATTTCTTTTACAGTTTTGTTGGTCAACAAGGTCCTCCTGTCAATGACTGCACAAAACTTATTCATTTTGATGTAACCTCCTTTCGGATTGTTCCTCCTCATGTGCTCAGTGCCTGTACTTTCAGGCAGAATATCTTCAATGATATACTTCCTCAACAACAAACAGTGGTCACTCTTTCCTATTGGTGGTTCATACTCAATTTTTTCAATATCCAACATGTTATCAGTGAATACTAGATCAAGTAGCGATCCCCACCCCTGGCCCTCGTTGGTTCCAGTACATGTTGGCATAGGAAATTCCCTTGTACGCAATCTAGGAATCTTGCCTCTAATGAGTCCTCACCACTTTGTGGATCAAGATTTATTCAATCTATCTCTTTATGATTAAAATCTCCCATAATCAAAATCCTGCATTTCTCTCCCATGCAATGTTAACAACTGAGTTTATGACTTCAATAGTACCTATATGACTTTCCTCATAAATTTCTAACATATGTTGGTCCCTTGGTGGGTTATTTACAACAGTTATTATAATGCTCTCTGACCAGGTATTAATGAGAGCAACAAGAAATTCCTTGAACTCACTTTATATTGCTAACTTTATTTCTTCAACCTGAATCCTTTCACTTATGAGCAGTGCTATCCCTCCACCAGTCCTCTCAGATCTTTCAACCCTTTGTATTCTAAAGTCCTTACGAAAAACTGTGACACTGTTTATGTCCTCACTCAGCTTAGTCTCTGTAACTACCTCACCATTGTGAATCCAATCTTTTAATTTTTCTGCTTTACTAGCTAATCCATCAGCATTTGTGGATAGCAGTTCGCCTCAGAAAACATCTTGCAAGATGAATTTTTTGCAAGATAACCTCTGCAACAATGCTTTCTAAGACGAACAGATTAAGAAATAGGATAACAAACCTAGTCATAATATTGTCTCTTGTTAAAGTCACAAAATCCTATTCTAAGGAGAACTAGCATGATGAAATTCACAAGCATTGATAATAAAATTCGGAATTTGGATTGAGTAATAAAAGAGCATGAAACACTCAGAGAGGAAATAAGATTTTTGGAGGAAGCAAATAAAGTACAAGGGCAAGAGAGAAAAGAACAAGAAAAATGAATAAAGAAGCTGGAAGGGGAATAGAATGAACTAAAAACCAGAATTTCTAAACAAGAAGAAAACAACAAACAGCTTAATGACAACCTGAATGAATTAAATGTTAGTTCACTGCTCTCTTCTGGGAGAGACGAGATTGCAGCTTGGAATGTCCATATTAAGGAAAACATCGAACAGTTTTGAAAAGAGTTTCAGGAGCTGAATGCGTAACATGATACCATGAAAACTTCCTTGCTGATGCACTAAAGGGGAATGTGACAGTAAAAGAGGCTGTGAAGGTGGTGGCACTGGAAAACATACAAAAAGATGACTATAATGAAACAGTAAGAGAAAAAAAATGAAAGACTTTGTGATGGAAAGGGCAAATCCACGAATTAAGCAGGCACTTGATAAAGAGAAGACAGTGGTAATCTCAGGCATAAGCAAATCCCAGGAGCAAACATGGTAGGGGAGACTTGAAAAAAATAATCCTAGGATTTTAGATCTGATAAGAAAGCTTGGAGTAATAAGTGGTCTTGACGATATTGTAAACTTACGCAAAATACGTAAACATTCTAGGGAAGGAGAGCAATGACCAACAAAAGTAACCTTTAAGAGAGGGGACACGTGTAGAGAAAAACGAGGAGGAAAAAAATCCTAAAAGACCTACATGAATTCAAAAAATTGTTCATTAGACGATGCAGAACACGGGAAGAGATGGAAAGGATCAAAAACTTGTTGCAATAGGCTAGAAGGTTAAATGAGGAAATAAATGAAGAAGAGAAGAAACATTTTCATTTCAGAGTTCTCCCAGACAAAGGGGAGATAAAGAAGGTAATGACAGAAGAATAAGGGATGGGGCCTCATTAAGATTGCTATACACAAATGCTGATGGATTAGCTAGTAAAGCAGAAAAATTTATAGATAGGATTAACAATAGTGAGGCAGATATAGTAGCAGTTACAGAGACTAAGCTGAGTGAGGACATAAACAGTGTCACAGTGTTTCATAAGGACTTTAGAATATAAAGGGTTGAAAGATCTGAGAGGACTGGTGGAGGGATAGCACTGCTCATAAGTGAAAGGATTCAGGTTGAAGAAATAGACTTTGCTATAGCAAGTGAGTTCAAGGAATTTCTTGTTGCTCTCATTAATACCGGGTCAGAGAGCATTATAATAACAGTTGTAAATAACTCACCAAGGAACCAACATATGTTAG
>JAXCGZ010020802.1:95000-120000 GCA_037179515.1 Halocaridina rubra | reverse complement strand
GAGTTAGCATGGGAGGCAGAGGCTGTTCAACACCTCACTTATAATAATAATAATAATAATAATAATAATAATAATAATAATAATAATAATAATACGCTGAATATGCAAATATTGTATTAATAATAATAATAATAATAATAATAATAATAATAATAATAATAATAATAATAGGCTGAATATGCAAATCTTGTATTGTATTCCCGACAGGAGGCCATTAGGTACTATGATCAGGATCTGGCTTTGGCGAAGGATCTGCAAGATCGGAAGTCTATGGGTAGAGCTTACTGTAATCTGGGTTTGGCCCACTTAGCTCTTGGTAATTCAGAAACGGCTCTAGAATGCCAAAAGTATTTCCTTGGTAAGTATTTTCAGTTTAGGTTTATAAATATATATATTTTTTTGGGTATACGATAGACTCAAAATTTAAAAATTTAGGTACCTAAATAGCTATTTAACTAATAACGACTGATAATAAAAAAAAATAAAGGCCAGAACAACTAATTAAAAAAGCAAAATAGAGAGAGTTGCTAAAAGTACATTTCTTGATCTCAGTTGATCATCTTATCCCTTTGAAGAGAATTTAATGAAAAATAAATAACTATCTTTTGTCTCTTGTAAACCTTCATTTCCAAATATGATATTTATCTATAACAAGTTTATTTCAGAGCAGGTAATAATAATAATAATAATAATAATAATAATAATAATAATAATAATAATAATAATTATGATAATAATAATAATAATAATAATAATAATAATAATAATAATAATAATAATAATAATAATAATAATTATTATTATTATTATTATTATTATTATTATTATTATTATTATTATAATTATAATAATAATAATAATAATAATAATAATAATAATAATAATAATAATAATAATAATAATAATAATAATAATAATTAAAAATTATATTATCAAGATGTTGCGGTAATAGTTGTAAGGTGGAGTTATATGAGCTTTCAAATATCATGTCAGTGAACATGAGAAATGCAAGTAAAAGCCAAAGCCTGTCATTGCGGTAAATAGACAAGACAGAACAAATATAGTAATAACGCTATAACGTATATGAAAGCTCATATGAAATGAAACGTGGTCTCAAGACCTTCGCACTGATATCGCAGATAGGCATCTTAGCCATTTGTGAATCTCATGTACTTAAGAAATCTGAATAATAGAGAAATTGCTTACATTGCTTCAAAGTTTATAACTACGTTTTTATATTATTTATATCTCCTTGCTTTTATGTTCAAAAGTATGTCCCAAATGCATTGGCAGAGAAAACTTATTTTACTACTAACCTCAGCATAATTGATACCAAAACAAATAAATGAATATAAAGTCGATTATAGTTAATCTTCTTATGTTAAGCCTTGGCCGTCATCCCCACTCCACCTCATAAAAAAGAATGCGGCCATAAGGTGAATATAAATGACCAACGATCTCTAAGGTAGCAAAGCGATGGCACTGATGAAGTCGAGCAGGGTGCAGCTGTGACTATGATACAAATGTATGATACATTGCTCACAATTTTTCTCTTTTTATGCTCTGTTCTTGTTGTTGTTGTTTTTTCCAAGTATTGTTCTGTAATAACGGTTGAACTGTAGCTTAGAAATGGTTTATTAGATATTGAATAACAATACAAGTGAATTTACCTTGTGCAAATAAAGTTTAGAGCATTTGTATTGTTGACTTCACTGGAAAAGTCTGACGATAATGAAGTCGTCGAGTTACCTCAATATTACGCACTATAAGTGTGTATTCTGCAAATCATTCACGATTCAAGTAGCTTCTCTCGAAGAAGAAAAGTTTCTACTCGAGAAAATACTTATTGGGACGGCGACGCATTTGAAAACATTGGACAGAAAATAAGTTGCTGACTTTTACTGTAGGTTAAAGTCTAGCTATTGGATTGCATTCTCTTTTTTTTTGTGTTTGTGTGGCTTAGTATAATGGTGTGCAGGCCTGTCTGCATATGAACTTCTTTCAGACTAACCGTGAGGATTGGGCATTTTACTTTTCCAACTATAGTAATATGAAAGGCTCACATTTGAAGGTCTAAGTATATTGAATAAGTGAAAGAACTCGTCATGTTAGTCGCATTGGTGCAATATAGCCACTACAATTACTGTCTTATACCTTTTTTCTACCCTCCCAGTCAAATCAAAACCTACCCCAAAAGCCTTACAACACTCGCTAAGCTCTATTCTTAAAAATCCACTTCATTCATTGAGAATTATATTTTGGCGGGCAATATTTAAGGGGACACACACACACACACACACACACACACACACACACACACACACACACACACACACACACACACACACACACACACACACACACACACACACACACACACACACACACACACACACACACACACACACACACACACACACACACACACACACACACACACACACACACACACACACACACACACACACACACACACACACACACACACACACACACACACACACACACACACACACACACACACACACACACACACACACACACACACACACACACACACACACACACACACACACACACACACACACACACACACACACACACACACACACACACACACACACACACACACACACACACACACACACACACACACACACACACACACACACACACACACACACACACACACACACACACACACACACACACACACACACACACACACACACACACACACACACACACACACACACACACACACACACACACACACACACACACACACACACACACACACACACACACACACACACACACACACACACACACACACACACACACACACACACACACACACACACACACACACACACGAGAACAATGGTAGAGAACTTCAGGAGGATCTAAATAATCTGCATGAGTGGTCAGAAAAGTGGCTAATGAAATTCAATACCTCAAAATGTAAGGTAATGAGAACGGGTACAAGTGCAAGAAGGCCCAAGCTTGACTACTCGGTGGCTGGAGTACAACTTCAAGAGACAGAAAATGAGAGAGATCTAGGAGTAAACATACTGGCAGATTTGTCTCCAGAAATACATATAAATGGCGTAGTAAGGGCAGCATATGCATTCTTATCAAATGTAAGGGTAGCCTTCAGGCACATGGACAAGGAAATGTTCAGAAATATTTATGTAACCTATGTGAGGCCAAAACTAGAATATGCAGCCCCCTTTTGGAATCCGCACTTGAAAAAGCACATAGCTAAGCTTGAAAAAGTTCAAAGACATGCCACGAAACTGGTGCCAGAAATACGCAATCTCGGTTATGATGAGAGGCTGAGGGAATTAGACTTGCCATCACTCGAAGCTAGAAGAGTAAGGGGGGATATGGTGACAGTCTTTAAATTCCTTCATGGTTATGATAGAGTGGATAGGGATCGATATTTCGATATGGCTGGCTCTAGAACTAGAGGTCATAGTTTGAAGCTTCGTAAGAAAACTTGTTTGCAGGATGTAAGGAAATACTTTTTCAGTGTAAGAGTAGATGATAATTGGAATTCGCTAAGCGAGGAGGTAGTTAATGCTATCTCAATCCATAGTTTTAAGGACAGGTATGATAAGTATCACTAAGTCTAAAAATGGAACCGATGAGGAGACGGGAAGATACGAGCTTTGGGCTCTTTCCCGTAAACACAATTAGGTAATCACAATTAGGTAATCACACACACACACACACACACACACACACACACACACACACACACACAGGAGTCGGGGGAGATTCCAAGATGCTGGAAACAAGCAAATGTGATACCTATCTTCAAAAAGGGAAGGAGGGATACGGCTCTGAACTATAGACCAGTTTCCTTGACCAGCATAGTTTGCAAAGTTATGGAGAAACTACTAAGGAAACATATCTCTCTTCACTTGTAATCCTTCAACTTTTTGTCAGTGAGGCAACATGGCTTCAGAGAAGGTAGATCAACAGTAACAAACTTAGTAGAATTTTATGATGAGGTCAGCCAAATCTTACAGGAAAGAGAGGGCTGGGCAGATTGCATATTCCTAGACTTCCAGAAAGCGTTTGACACTGTTCCACATGGGAGGCTTATTAGGAAGCTGCAATCAATGGCTAGAATAGGTGGAAATGTTTTGGAATGGATAAAAACTTACTTAGAAGGAAGGGAACAGAGGGTTAGAGTAAGACACTCAGTGTCTGAATGGAGAAGAGTTAGTAGTGGAGTTCCACAGGGTTCAGTTTTAGGGCCACTTTTGTTCCTTGTATATGTAAATGACCTACCAGAGTCTGTAAATTCATTCATGAATATGTTTGCAGATGATGCAAAGATTGTGAAGAAAGTAAAAAACGAGAACAATGGTAGAGAACTTCAGGAGGATCTAAATAATCTGCATGAGTGGTCAGAAAAGTGGCTAATGAAATTCAATACTTCAAAATGTAAGGTAATGAGAATGGGTACAAGTGCAAGAAGGCCCAAGCTTGACTACTCGGTGGCTGGAGTACAACTTCAAGAGACAGAAAATGAGAGAGATCTAGGAGTAAACATACTGGCAGATTTGTCTCCAGAAATACATATAAATGGCATAGTAAGGTCAGCATATGCATTCTTATCAAATGTAAGGGTAGCCTTCAGGCACATGGACAAGGAAATGTTCAGAAATATTTATGTAACCTATGTGAGGCCAAAACTCGAATATGCAGCCCCATCCACACTTGAAAAAGCACATAGCTAAGCTTGAAAAAGTTCAAAGACATGCCACGAAACTGGTGCCAGAAATACGCAATCTCAGTTATGATGAGAGGCTGAGGGAATTAGACTTACCATCACTCGAAGCTAGAAGAGTGAGGGGGGATATGGTGACAGTCTTTAAATTCCTTCATGGTTATGATAGAGTGGATAGGGATCGATATTTTGATATGGCTGGCTCTAGAACTAGAGGTCATAGTTTGAAGCTTCATAAGAAAACTTCTTTGCAGGATGTAAGGAAATACTTTTTCAGTGTAAGAGTAGTTGATAATTGGAATTCGCTAAGCGAGGAGGTAGTTAATGCTATATCAATCCATAGTTTTAAGGACAGGTATGATAAGTATCACTAAGTATAAAATGGAACCGATGAGGAAACGGGAAGATACGAGCTTTGGGCTCTTTCCCGTAAACACAGTTAGGTAATCCCAATTAGGTGATCACACACACACACAAGGGGGCTGCATATTCGAGTTTTGGCCTCACATAGGTTACATAAATATTTCTGAACATTTCCATGGACAAGGAAATGTTCAGAAATATTTATGTAACCTATATGAGGCCAAAACTCGAATATGCAGCCCACTTTTGGAATCTACACTTGAAAAAGCACATAGCTAAGCTTGAAAAAGTTTAAAGGCATGCCACGAATTTGGTGCCAGAAGTACGTAATCTCAGTTATGATGAGAGGCTGAGGGAATTAGACTTACCATCACTCAAAGCTAGAAGATTGAGGGGGGATATGGTGACAGTCTTTAAATTCCTTCATCTTTTTTGATAGAGTGGATAGGGATCGATATTTTGATATGGCTTGCTCTAGAACTAGAGGTCATAGTTTGAAGCTTCATAAGAAGACTTCTCTGCAGGATGTAAGGAAATTCTTTTTCAGTGTAAGAGTAGTTGATAATTGGAATTGGCTAAGCGAGGAGGTAGTTAATGCTATTTCAATCCATAGTTTTAAGGAGAGGTATGATAAGTATCACTAAGTATAATATGGAACCGATCAGGAGACGGGAAGATACGAGCTTTAGGCTCTGTCCCGTAAACACAATTAGGTAAATATAAATACACACACACAAACGCACACACACACACACACACACACACACACACACACACACACACACACACACACACACACACACACACGAGAACAATGGTAGAGAACTTCAGGAGGATCTAAATAATCTGCATGAGTGGTCAGAAAAGTGGCTAATGAAATTCAATACCTCAAAATGTAAGGTAATGAGAATGGGTACAAGTGCAAGAAGGCCCAAGCTTGACTACTCGGTGGCTGGAGTACAACTTCAAGAGACAGAAAATGAGAGAGATCTAGGAGTAAACATACTGGCAGATTTGTCTCCAGAAATACATATAAATGGCGTAGTAAGGGCAGCATATGCATTCTTATCAAATGTAAGGGTAGCCTTCAGGCACATGGACAAGGAAATGTTCAGAAATATTTATGTAACCTATGTGACGCCAAAACTCGAATATGCAGCCCCCTTTTGGAATCCGCACTTGAAAAAGCACATAGCTAAGCTTGAAAAAGTTCAAAGACATGCCACGAAACTGGTGCCAGAAATACGCAATCTCGGTTATGATGAGAGGCTGAGGGAATTAGACTTGCCATCACTCGAAGCTAGAAGAGTAAGGGGGGATATGGTGACAGTCTTTAAATTCCTTCATGGTTATGATAGAGTGGATAGGGATCGATATTTCGATATGGCTGGCTCTAGAACTAGAGGTCATAGTTTGAAGCTTCGTAAGAAAACTTGTTTGCAGGATGTAAGGAAATACTTTTTCAGTGTAAGAGTAGTTGATAATTGGAATTCGCTAAGCGAGGAGGTAGTTAATGCTATCTCAATCCATAGTTTTAAGGACAGGTATGATAAGTATCACTAAGTCTAAAAATGGAACCGATGAGGAGACGGGAAGATACGAGCTTTGGGCTCTTTCCCGTAAACACAATTAGGTAATCACAATTAGGTAATCACACACACACACACACACACACACACACACACACACACACACACACACACACACACACACACACACACACACACACACACAGGAGTCGGGGGAGATTCCAAGATGCTGGAAACAAGCAAATGTGATACCTATCTTCAAAAAGTTTCCTTGACCAGCATAGTTTGCAAAGTTATGGAGAAACTACTTAGGAAACATATCTCTCTTCACTTGGAATCCTTCAACTTTTTGTCAGTGAGGCAACATGGCTTCAGAGAAGGTAGATCAACAGTAACAAACTTATTAGAATTTTATGATGAGGTCAGCCAAATCTTACAGGAAAGAGAGGGCTGGGCAGATTGCATATTCCTAGACTTCCAGAAAGCGTTTGACACTGTTCCACATGGGAGACTTATTAGGAAGCTGCAATCAATGGCTAGAATAGGTGGAAATGTTTTGGAATGGATAAAAACTTACTTAGAAGGAAGGGAACAGAGGGTTAGAGTAAGACACTCGGTGTCTGAATGGAGAAGAGTTAGTAGTGGAGTTCCACAGGGTTCAGATTTAGGGCCACTTTTGTTCCTTGTATATGTAAATGACCTACCAGAGTCTGTAAATTCATTCATGAATATGTTTGCAGATGATGCAAAGATTGTGAAGAAAGTAAAAAACGAGAACAATGGTAGAGAACTTCAGGAGGATCTAAATAATCAGCATGAGTGGTCAGAAAAGTGGCTAATGAAATTCAATACTTCAAAATGTAAGGTAATGAGAATGGGTACAAGTGCAAGAAGGCCCAAGCTTGACTACTCGGTGGCTGGAGTACAACTTCAAGAGACAGAAAATGAGAGAGATCTAGGAGTAAACATACTGGCAGATTTGTCTCCAGAAATACATATAAATGGCATAGTAAGGGCAGCATATGCATTCTTATCAAATGTAAGGGTAGCCTTCAGGCACATGGACAAGGAAATGTTCAGAAATATTTATGTAACCTATGTGAGGCCAAAACTCGAATATGCAGCCCCCTTTTGGAATCCACACTTGAAAAAGCACTTAGCTATGCTTGAAAAAGTTCAAAGACATGCCACGAAACTGGTGCCAGAAATACGCAATCTCAGTTATGATGAGAGGCTGAGGGAATTAGACTTACCATCACTCGAAGCTAGAAGAGTGAGGGGGGATATGGTGACAGTCTTTAAATTCCTTCATGGTTATGATAGAGTGGATAGGGATCGATATTTTGATATGGCTGGCTCTAGAACTAGAGGTCATAGTTTGAAGCTTCATAAGAAAACTTCTTTGCAGGATGTAAGGAAATACTTTTTCAGTGTAAGAGTAGTTGATAATTGGAATTCGCTAAGCGAGGAGGTAGTTAATGCTATATCAATCCATAGTTTTAAGGACAGGTATGATAAGTATCACTAAGTATAAAATGGAACCGATGAGGAAACGGGAAGATACGAGCTTTGGGCTCTTTCCCGTAAACACAGTTAGGTAATCCCAATTAGGTGATCACACACACACACAAGGGGGCTGCATATTCGAGTTTTGGCCTCACATAGGTTACATAAATATTTCTGAACATTTCCATGGACAAGGAAATGTTCAGAAATATTTATGTAACCTATATGAGGCCAAAACTCGAATATGCAGCCCACTTTTGGAATCTACACTTGAAAAAGCACATAGCTAAGCTTGAAAAAGTTTAAAGGCATGCCACGAATTTGGTGCCAGAAGTACGTAATCTCAGTTATGATGAGAGGCTGAGGGAATTAGACTTACCATCACTCAAAGCTAGAAGATTGAGGGGGATATGGTGACAGTCTTTAAATTCCTTCATCTTTTTTGATAGAGTGGATAGGGATCGATATTTTGATATGGCTTGCTCTAGAACTAGAGGTCATAGTTTGAAGCTTCATAAGAAGACTTCTCTGCAGGATGTAAGGAAATTCTTTTTCAGTGTAAGAGTAGTTGATAATTGAAATTGGCTAAGCGAGGAGGTAGTTAATGCTATTTCAATCCATAGTTTTAAGGAGAGGTATGATAAGTATCACTAAGTATAATATGGAACCGATCAGGAGACGGGAAGATACGAGCTTTAGGCTCTGTCCCGTAAACACAATTAGGTAAATATAAATACACACACACAAACGCACACACACACACACACACACACACACACACACACACACACACACACGAGAACAATGGTAGAGAACTTCAGGAGGATCTAAATAATCTGCATGAGTGGTCAGAAAAGTGGCTAATGAAATTCAATACCTCAAAATGTAAGGTAATGAGAATGGGTACAAGTGCAAGAAGGCCCAAGCTTGACTACTCGGTGGCTGGAGTACAACTTCAAGAGACAGAAAATGAGAGAGATCTAGGAGTAAACATACTGGCAGATTTGTCTCCAGAAATACATATAAATGGCGTAGTAAGGGCAGCATATGCATTCTTATCAAATGTAAGGGTAGCCTTCAGGCACATGGACAAGGAAATGTTCAGAAATATTTATGTAACCTATGTGACGCCAAAACTCGAATATGCAGCCCCCTTTTGGAATCCGCACTTGAAAAAGCACATAGCTAAGCTTGAAAAAGTTCAAAGACATGCCACGAAACTGGTGCCAGAAATACGCAATCTCGGTTATGATGAGAGGCTGAGGGAATTAGACTTGCCATCACTCGAAGCTAGAAGAGTAAGGGGGGATATGGTGACAGTCTTTAAATTCCTTCATGGTTATGATAGAGTGGATAGGGATCGATATTTCGATATGGCTGGCTCTAGAACTAGAGGTCATAGTTTGAAGCTTCGTAAGAAAACTTGTTTGCAGGATGTAAGGAAATACTTTTTCAGTGTAAGAGTAGTTGATAATTGGAATTCGCTAAGCGAGGAGGTAGTTAATGCTATCTCAATCCATAGTTTTAAGGACAGGTATGATAAGTATCACTAAGTCTAAAAATGGAACCGATGAGGAGACGGGAAGATACGAGCTTTGGGCTCTTTCCCGTAAACACAATTAGGTAATCACAATTAGGTAATCACACACACACACACACACACACACACACACACACACACACACACACACACACACACACACACAGGAGTCGGGGGAGATTCCAAGATGCTGGAAACAAGCAAATGTGATACCTATCTTCAAAAAGTTTCCTTGACCAGCATAGTTTGCAAAGTTATGGAGAAACTACTTAGGAAACATATCTCTCTTCACTTGGAATCCTTCAACTTTTTGTCAGTGAGGCAACATGGCTTCAGAGAAGGTAGATCAACAGTAACAAACTTATTAGAATTTTATGATGAGGTCAGCCAAATCTTACAGGAAAGAGAGGGCTGGGCAGATTGCATATTCCTAGACTTCCAGAAAGCGTTTGACACTGTTCCACATGGGAGACTTATTAGGAAGCTGCAATCAATGGCTAGAATAGGTGGAAATGTTTTGGAATGGATAAAAACTTACTTAGAAGGAAGGGAACAGAGGGTTAGAGTAAGACACTCAGTGTCTGAATGGAGAAGAGTTAGTAGTGGAGTTCCACAGGGTTCAGATTTAGGGCCACTTTTGTTCCTTGTATATGTAAATGACCTACCAGAGTCTGTAAATTCATTCATGAATATGTTTGCAGATGATGCAAAGATTGTGAAGAAAGTAAAAAACGAGAACAATGGTAGAGAACTTCAGGAGGATCTAAATAATCAGCATGAGTGGTCAGAAAAGTGGCTAATGAAATTCAATACTTCAAAATGTAAGGTAATGAGAATGGGTACAAGTGCAAGAAGGCCCAAGCTTGACTACTCGGTGGCTGGAGTACAACTTCAAGAGACAGAAAATGAGAGAGATCTAGGAGTAAACATACTGGCAGATTTGTCTCCAGAAATACATATAAATGGCATAGTAAGGGCAGCATATGCATTCTTATCAAATGTAAGGGTAGCCTTCAGGCACATGGACAAGGAAATGTTCAGAAATATTTATGTAACCTATGTGAGGCCAAAACTCGAATATGCAGCCCCCTTTTGGAATCCACACTTGAAAAAGCACTTAGCTATGCTTGAAAAAGTTCAAAGACATGCCACGAAACTGGTGCCAGAAATACGCAATCTCAGTTATGATGAGAGGCTGAGGGAATTAGACTTACCATCACTCGAAGCTAGAAGAGTGAGGGGGGATATGGTGACAGTCTTTAAATTCCTTCATGGTTATGATAGAGTGGATAGGGATCGATATTTTGATATGGCTGGCTCTAGAACTAGAGGTCATAGTTTGAAGCTTCATAAGAAAACTTCTTTGCAGGATGTAAGGAAATACTTTTTCAGTGTAAGAGTAGTTGATAATTGGAATTCGCTAAGCGAGGAGGTAGTTAATGCTATATCAATCCATAGTTTTAAGGACAGGTATGATAAGTATCACTAAGTATAAAATGGAACCGATGAGGAGACGGGAAGATACGAGCTTTGGGCTCTTTCCCGTAAACACAGTTAGGTAATCCCAATTAGGTGATCACACACACACACAAGGGGGCTGCATATTCGAGTTTTGACCTCACATAGGTTACATAAATATTTCTGAACATTTCCATGGACAAGGAAATGTTCAGAAATATTTATGTAACCTATATGAGGCCAAAACTCGAATATGCAGCCCACTTTTGGAATCTACACTTGAAAAAGCACATAGCTAAGCTTGAAAAAGTTTAAAGGCATGCCACGAATTTGGTGCCAGAAGTACGTAATCTCAGTTATGATGAGAGGCTGAGGGAATTAGACTTACCATCACTCGAAGCTAGAAGATTGAGGGGGGATATGGTGACAGTCTTTAAATTCCTTCATCTTTTTGATAGAGTGGATAGGGATCGATATTTTGATATGGCTTGCTCTAGAACTAGAGGTCATAGTTTGAAGCTTCATAAGAAGACTTCTCTGCAGGATGTAAGGAAATTCTTTTTCAGTGTAAGAGTAGTTGATAATTGGAATTGGCTAAGCGAGGAGGTAGTTAATGCTATTTCAATCCATAGTTTTAAGGAGAGGTATGATAAGTATCACTAAGTATAATATGGAACCGATCAGGAGACGGGAAGATACGAGCTTTGGGCTCTGTCCCGTAAACACAATTAGGTAAATATAAATACACACACACGCACACACACACACACACACACACACACACACACACACACACACACACACACACACACACACACACACAAACACACACACACAAATAAGATCTTTGGAGGAAGCAAATAAAGCACAAGGGCAGGAGAGAAAGGAACTAGAAAAAAGAATAAAGAAGCTGGAAGGGGAAAAGAGTCAACTAGAATCTAGAATTTCTAAACAAGAAGATAAAAACAAACAGCTAAATGACAACCTAAAGGAATTAGATGTTAGTTCACTGCTCTCTTCTGAGAGAGACGAGATTGCTGCTTGGAATGTTCAGATTAAGGAAAACATTGAACAGTTCAGAAAAGAGTTCCAGGAGCTGAATATGGAAAATGATGCCATGAAAACGTCCTTTGCTGATGCACTAAATGGAAATGTGGCAGTAAAAGAGGCTGTAAAGGTGGTGGCACTGGAAAACATACAAACAGTTGATTATAAAGAGACAGTAATCGAAAAAATGAAAGACGTTGTGATGGAAAGGGCAAACCCACTCATCAGACAGGCACTTGATAAGGAGAAGACAGTGGTAATCTCAGGCATAAGTGAATCCCAGGAGCCAACATGGCAGGGGAGACTTGAAGAAAATAAAGCTAGCGTTGTAGACCTGATAAGAAAGCTTGGAGTAGTATGTGGTCCTGAGGATATTGTAAACATACACCAACTAGGTAAATATTCGAGGGAAGGAAAGCCGAGACCAACAAAAGTAACCTTTGAGAGAGGGGAAACATGTAGGGAAATATTGTTGAGAAAAAAAAGTCTAAAAGACCTTCAAGAATCCAAAGAAGTGTTCATTAGACGATACAGAACACAGGAAGAGATGGGAAAGATCAAAAACTTGTTGCAAGAGGCAAGAAGGTTAAATGATGAAAGAAATGAAGAAGAGAAGAAAAATTTTCGTTACAGAATACTTCCAGACAAAGGGGAGATAAAGAAGATAATGACAGAAGATCAGGGGATGGGGCCTCATTAAGATTGTTATACACAAATGCTGATGGATTAGCTGGTAAGGCAGTAGAATTAAAAGATAGGATCCACAACAGTAAGGCAGATATAGTAGCAATTACAGAGACTAAGTTGAGTGAGGACATAAACAGTGTCACAGTTTTTCCTAAGGGCTTCAGAATACTAAGGGTCGAAAGATCTGAGAGGACTGGTGGAGGTGGAGAGATAGCACTGCTCATAAGTGAGAGGATTCAAGTTGAAGAAATAAACTTGGCTATAGAAAGTGAGTTCAGGGAATTTCTTGTTGCTCGCATAAATACTGGGTCAGAGAGCATTATAATAACTGTTGTATACAACCCACCAAGGAACCAAAATAGGCTTGAAATTTATGAGGAAAGTCATATAGGTACTATTGAAGTCATAAACTCAGTTGTTAACATGGCACGGGAGAAAAAATGTAGGATTTTGATTATGGGAGACTTTAATCATAAAGAGATAGATTGGATAAATCTTGACCCACACAGTGGTGAGGACTCATTTGGGGCAAGATTCCTAGATTGCGTACAAGGGAATTTCCTACACCAACATGTAATGGAACCAACAAGAGCCAGGGGTGGGGATGAGCCATCACTACTTGATCTAGTGTTCACAGATAATGTGTTGGATATTGAAAATATTGAGTATGAACCACCAATTGGAAAGAGTGACCACTGTGTGTTGTTGATGGAGTATATCATTGAAGACATTCTTCCTGAGAGTAGAGGCACTGAGGACATGAGGAGGAACTATCCGAAAGGAGATTACATCAAAATGAATGAGCTTTTTGCAGTTATTGACTGGAGAACCTTATTTTACAACAAATCTGTACAAGAAATGTATGACATCTTTTGTGAGAAATATGGGAAGATAGTAGATTGCTGCATACCTGTCACCAAAGTAGGTGTAATTCATGCCAGAGAGAAATGGTTCGATAATGGGTGTAAAAGAGCTAAGGAGTGGAGAGACAAATGCTGGAAAAGGTATAGGAGGAGAAAAAACATAAATGCCTGGCAAACCTACAAAAGAGCAAGAAATGACTACCTAAGTAAAAGGAGAGAGGCAGAGAGAGATTATGAGAGGGACATCACCAGGAAGGCTAAAGAAAATCCCAAGCTTTTCCACAGCTTTATCAGAGGAAAACTGAAGGTAAAAGAACAGGTTTTAAGGCTAAAGAGAGCGGATGGAAGCATCACAGAGACGGACGAAGAGATCTGCAAAGAATTGAACAAGGAGTTTCAGTCAGTATTTACAGTAGAAAATACCCCACCCCCTCAGATTGCAGTGATAGAAGCTCAAGGGCCGGTATTAGAGAACATCAACCTTACAGCCACAGAGGTATGCAAAGCGCTGATGGATTTAGATGTTCATAAAGCTACAGGTCCTGATGACATATCCCCTCATGTGTTTAAAAAATGCGCAAACGCAATATCAGTGGCACTAAGTATCATATTTAAGGAGTCACTGGAGTCGGGGGAGATTCCAAGATGCTGGAAGCAAGCAAATGTGATACCTATCTTCAAAAAGGGAAGGAGGGATACGGCTCTGAACTATAGACCAGTTTCCTTGACCAGCATAGTTTACAAACTTATGGAGAAACTACTAAGGAAACATATCTCTCTTCACTTGAAATCCTTCAACTTTTTGTCAGTGAGGCAACATGGCTTCAGAGAAGGAAGATCAACAGTAACAAACTTATTAGAATTTTATGATGAGGTAAGCCAAATCTTACAGGAAAGAGAGGGCTGGGCAGATTGCATATTCCTAGACTTCCAGAAAGCGTTTGACACTGTTCCACATGGGAGACTTATTAGGAAGCTGCAATCAATGGCTAGAATAGGTGGAAATGTCTTGGAATGGATAAAAACTTACTTAGAAGGAAGGGAACAGAGGGTTAGAGTAAGACACTCAGTGTCTGAATGGAGAAGAGTTAGTAGTGGAGTTCCACAGGGTTTAGTTTTAGGGCCACTTTTGTTCCTTGTATATGTAAATGACCTACCAGAGTCTGTAAATTCATTCATGAATATGTTTGCAGATGATGCAAAGATTGTGAAGAAAGTAAAAAACGAGAACAATGGTAGAGAACTTCAGGAGGATCTAAATAATCTGCATGAGTGGTCAGAAAAGTGGCTAATGAAATTCAATACTTCAAAATGTAAGGTAATGAGAATGGGTACAAGTGCAAGAAGGCCCAAGCTTGACTACTCGGTGGCTGGAGTACAACTTCAAGAGACAGAAAATGAGAGAGATCTAGGAGTAAACATACTGGCAGATTTGTCTCCAGAAATACATATAAATGGCGTAGTAAGGGCAGCATATGCATTCTTATCAAATGTAAGGGTAGCCTTCAGGCACATGGACAAGGAAATGTTCAGAAATATTTATGTAACCTATGTGAGGCCAAAACTCGAATATGCAGCCCCCTTTTGGAATCCGCACTTGAAAAAGCACATAGCTAAGCTTGAAAAAGTTCAAAGACATGCCACGAAACTGGTGCCAGAAATATGCAATCTCGGTTATGATGAGAGGCTGAGGGAATTTGACTTGCCACCACTCGAAGCTAGAAGAGTAAGGAGGGATATGGTGACAGTCTTTAAATTCCTTCATGGTTATGATAGAGTGGATAGGGATCGATATTTCGATATGGCTGGCTCTAGAACTAGAGGTCATAGTTTGAAGCTTCGTAAGAAAACTTGTTTGCAGGATGTAAGGAAATACTTTTTCAGTGTAAGAGTAGTTGATAATTGGAATTCGCTAAGCGAGGAGGTAGTTAATGCTATCTCAATCCATAGTTTTAAGGACAGGTACGATAAGTATCACTAAGTCTAAAAATGGAACCGATGAGGAGACGGGAAGATACGAGCTTTGGGCTCTTTCCCGTAAACACAATTAGGTAATCACACACACAAATGAGGAAAGGAATGAAGAAGAGAAGAAAAATTTCCATGTCAGAGTTCTTCCAGACAAAGGGGAGATAAAGAAGATAATGACAGAAGATCAGGGGATGGGGCCTCATTAATATTGTTATACACAAATGCTGATGGATTAGCTGGTAAGGCAGTAGAATTAAAAGATAGGATTCACAACAGTAAGGCACATATAGTAGCAATACAGAGACTAAGTTGAGTGAGGACATAAACAGTGTCACTGTTTTTTGTAAGGACTTCAGAATATTTAGGGTTGAAAGATCTGAGAGGAGTGGTGGATGGATAGCACTGCTCATAAGTGAAAGGATTCAAGTTGGAGAAATAAACTTGGCTATAGAAAGTGAGTTCAAGGAATTTCTTGTTGCTCACATAAATACTGGATGAGAGAGCATTATAATAACTGTTGCATGTAACCCACCAAGTAACCAAAATAGGCTAGAACCAAAATAGGCTAGAAGTTATGAGGAAAGTCATATAGGTACTATTGAAGTCATAAACTCAGTTGTTAGTATGGCACGGGAGAGAAAATGTAAGAGTTTGATTATGGGAGATTTTTATCATAAAGAGATAGATTGGATAACTCTTGACCCACACAGTGGTGAGGACTCATTCGAGGCAAGATTCCTAGATTGCGTACAAGAGAATTTCCTACACCAACATGTAATGGAACCAACGAGGGCCAGGGGTGGGGATGAGCCATCACTGCTTGATCTAGTATTCACAGATAACGTGTTGGATATTGAAAAAATTGAGTATGAACCACCAATTGGAAAGAGTGACCACTGTGTGTTGTTGATGGAGTATATCATTGAAGATATTCTACCTGAGAGTAGAGGCTCTGAGGACATGAGAAGAAATTATCCAAAAGGAGATTACATCAAAATGAATGAGCTTTTTGCAGTTACTGACTGGAGAACCTTATTTAACAACAAATCTGTACAAAAAATGTATGACATCTTTTGTGAGAAATATGGGAAGATAGTAGATTGCTGCATACCTGTCACCAAAGTAGGTGTAATCCATGCCAGAGAGAAATGGTTCGATAATGAGTGTAAATGAGCTAAGGAGTGGAGAGACAAATTCCAGGAAAGGTATAGGAGGAGAAAAAACATAAATGCCTGGCAAACCTACAAAAGAGCAAGAAATTATTACCTAAGTAAAAGAAGAGAGGCAGAGAGAGACTATGAGAGAGACATCACCAGGAAGGCTAAAGAAAATCTCAAGCTTTTCCACAGCTTTATCAGAGGAAAACTGAAGGTAAATGAGCAGGTTTTAAGGCTTAAGAGAGCGGATGGAAGCATCATTGAAACGAATGAAGAGATCTGCAAAGAATTGAACAAGGAGTTTCAGTCAGTATTTACAGTAGAAAATACCCTACCCCCTCAGACTGCAGAGATAGAAGCTCACGTGCCAGTATTAGAGAACATCAACCTTACGGCCACAGGGTATATATCCTGATGATATATCCCCTTATGTACTTAAAACATGCACAAACTCAGTATCAGTGACACTAAGTATCATATTTAAAAAGTCACTGGAGTCAGGGGAGATTCCAAGATGCTGGAAACAAGCAAACATGATACCTATCTTCAAAAAGGGAAGGAGGGATACGGCTCTAAACTATAGACCAGTTTCCTTGACCAGGATGGTTGCAAAGTTATGGAGAAACTACTAACGAAACATATCTCTCTTCACTTGGAATCCTTCAACTTTTTGTCAGTGAGGAAACATGGCTTCAGAGAAGGTAGATCAACATTAACAAACTTATTAGAATTTTATGATGAGGAAAGCTGAATCTTACAGGAAAGAGAGGGGTGGGCAGATTGCATATTCCTAGACTTCCAGTAAGCGTTTGACACTGTACCACATGGGAGACTTATTAGGAAGCTGCAAGCAATGGCTAGAATAGGTGGAAATGTCATGGAATGGATAAAAACTTACTTAGAAGGAAGGGAACAGAGGGTTAGAGTAAGACACTCAGTGTCTGAACTGAGAAGAGTTAGTAGTGGAGTTCCACAGGGTTCAGTTGTAAGGCCACTTTTGTTCCTTGTATATGTAAATGGCCTACCAGAGTCTGTAAATTCATTCATGGATATATTTGCAGATGATGCAAAGATTTTGAAGAAAGTAGGAAACAAGAACAGTGGTAGAGAACTTCAGGAAGATCTAAATAATCTGCATGAGCGGTCAGAAAAGTGGCTAATGAAATTCAATACTTCAAAATATATGGTGATGACAATGGGTACAAGTGCAAGAAGGCCCAAGCTTGACTACTCGGTGGCTGGAGTACATCTTCAAGAGACAGAAAATGAGAGAGATCTGGGAGTTAACATACTGGCAGATTTGTCTCCAGAAATACATATAAATGGCATAGTAAAGGCAGCATATGCCTTCTTATCAAATGGAAGGGTAACCTTCAGGCACATGGACAAGGAAATGTTCAGAAATATTTATGTAACCTATGTGAAGCCAATACTTGAATATGCAGCCCCCTTTTGGAATCCACACTTAAAAAAGCAAATAGCTAAGCTTTAAAGAGTTCAATGACATGCCACGAAACTGGTGCCAGAAATACACAATCTCAGTTATGATGAGATGCTGATGGAATTAGACTTACCATCATTCGAAGCTAGAAGATTGAGGGGGGATATGGTGACAGTCTTTAAATTCCTTCGTCTTTATGATAGAGTGGATAGGGATCGATATTATGATATGGCTGGCTCTAGAACTAGAGGTCATAGTTTGAAGCTTCGTAAGAAAACTTCTTTGCAGGATGTGAAGAAATACTTTTTCAGTGTAAGAGTAGTTGATAATTGGAATTGGCTAAGTAAGGAGGTAGTTAATGCTATCTCAATCCACAGTTTTAAGGACAGGTATGATAAGTATCACTAAGTACAAAATGGAACCGATCAGGAGACAGGAAGATACGAGCTTGGGCTCTTTCCTGTAAACACAATTAGGTAATCACATACATATATATTTATATATATATATATATATATATATATATATATATATATATATATATATATATATATATATATATATATATATATATATATATATATACACACACAGGTATACCTCTGCTAACGTCATTTCAAGTTAAGTCGTTCTCGATTATACGTCGGTTCTCAAAAAAATATATGGAAAAATTAAAAAAAATTAAAAATAATGTTTACGTCATTATAATCAACTTTCCTTCTGTTCGCTACAAATATTTGAATCATAATATCAATAGAAAACCATTAAAAGCACATGAAATCATGTTACTGTACAATAAACAAAAACAGATGCACATAAAATCATGTTATTGTACAATAAATAAGAATAAAAGCATATATAATCTTATTAAAATAAGTACAGTAGTTCCAATATCTACCGTTAGGCATCGTCACTTATATTTTGCATGGTGCAATACTGTGAGTTACATGTTTAAATTTATTTTTTTTAATATTTTTTTACAGTTTCATTATTCTTAGGCTAGGAAATACTTTTTTTTATCTATAAAATAATGAAAATACTAGAAATTTTAATATGTACTATCTCACTTAGGTTCGACCCTTTTTGTTTTCCGAAACGTCGATACTGGTATCGTATTTTACATGGTGCAATACTGTGAGCTACATGTTTAAATTTGTTTTTTACTATTTTTTACTGTTTTATGATTCTTAGGTTAGGAAGTTCCTTTTTTTATCAATAAAATAATGAAAGTACTGGAAATTTTAATATGTACTATCTCACGTAGGTGTGACTCTTTGCGTTTTCCGAAACGCCGATACCGGTTCGTATTTTCTATGGTCCAGAGTTACGTGTTTAAATTTATATTTTTTACTAGTTTTTACTGTTTTATTATTCTTAGGCTAGGAAATTCTTTTTTTTATCAATAAAATAATGAAAATACTAGAAATTTTAATATGTACCATCTCACGTAGGTGCGACCGTTTTCTTTTTCCGAAACGCTGATACCGGTATCTTATTTTACATGGTGCAATACTGTTAGTTACATGTTTAAATTTGTTTTTTACTATTTTTTACTGTTTTATAATTCTTAGGTTAGAAAGTACCTTTTTTATCAATAAAATAATGAAAGTACTGGAAATTTAAATATGTACTATCTTATGTAGGTGTGACCCTTTGTGTATTCCGTTACGCTGATACCGGTATCATATTTTCTATGGTGCAGAGTTACGTGTTTATATTTATATTTTTTACTATTTTTTACTGTTTTATTATTCTTAGGCTAGGAAATACTTTTTTTATCAGTAAAATAATGAAAAAAAATTATCATTAAAATATTGAAAATACTGAAAATTTTACTATTTCCACATATTGTGGCTTCTCACATATACCCAGAAAAAAAAACTCGCCAAAAACAACCGCAATGTAAACCACCAAGGTAAATTTAAAATAAATTATTTTTTTTTATTATTATTATTATTGCAAAATAATAATTTCTGTATTTGTGTTTAACCTTAAAAAAGGCTTTTATTTTATCATGTCATAGCAAACCACATTCATAAATAAAGCATCCGCGATGTACGGTAAACATCACCAAATTATATTCGTAAATTTAATTACCTGTACTTTTTTTTCTGTACTATGCAGTATTAGAAAATAAAATTTATTTGTTTGTAAGCTTAAAATAGATTCTTATTAACCATATATTATTGAAAATTGCATTCATGAATAAAGTACAGAACTAGGAATGGTTATTTTCGGTTTAGCCTTGACTAGTAAATTTGGCATAGCTTAGCCTAGGCTACCCTAGAGACAAGCTAATTCAATTTAAGTCGTTTTTTGACTTAAGTCGTCTCTCGTGGAACCAATTAACGACATTGGGTAAGGCATACCTCACTATATATATATATATATATATATATATATATATATATATATATATATATATATATATATATATATATATATATATATATATATATTACCTATTCGTGCTTAATGGAAAGAGCCCCAAGCTCGTAACTTCCCGTCTCCTGATCGGCTCTGTTTTGTACTTAGTGATACTTATCATACTTGCCCTTAAAACTATCGACTGAGTTAGCATTAACTACCTCCTCGCTTAGCGATTTCCAATTACCAACTACTTTTACAAAAAAAAAAAAAAGTGTTCTTTTAAATCCTGCAAAGAAGTTTTTTTTTACGAAGCTTCTGCCTATGACCTCCAGTTCTAGGGCCAGCCATATCAAAATATTGATCAATATCCACTCTTATAACCATGAAGGAATTTAAAAACTATCACCATATCCCCCCTCAATTGTCTAGCTTCAATCATCAACACTGAGGTTACATATTTCTGGCACCAGTTTTGTGGCATGTCTTTAAACTTTTTCCAGCTTAACTACATGCATTTTCAAGTGCGGATTCCAAAAGGGGGCTACATATTCAAGCTTTGGCCGCACATAGGTTACATAAATAAATCTGAACATTTCCTTGTCCATGTGCCTGAAAGCTACCCTTATATTTGCTTAGAAAGCTTATGCTACCCTTACTATGCCATTTATATGCATTTCTGGAGACAAATCGGCCAATATGTTTACTCTTTGATATCTCTAATTCTCTGTCTCTTGAAGATCTACTCCGACCACTGAGTTGTCAAGCTTGGGCCTTCTTGCACTTGTACTTATTCTCATTACCTTATATTTTGAAGTATTGAATTTCATTAGCAATTTTTCTGTCCACTCATGCAGACTATTTAGATCTTCATCATCTGCAAACATATTCTTCAATGAATTTGCAGACTCTGGTAGGTCATTTACATATACAAGGAACAAAAGTGACCCTAAAACTGAACCTTGTGGAACTCCACTACTAGCTCTTCTCCATTCACACACTGAGTGTCTTACTCTAACCCTCTGTTCCCTTCCTTTTAAGTATGTTTTTTATCCATTTCAAGACATTTCCACTTATTCTTGCCATTGCCTGCAGCTTCTTAATGAGTTTCCCATGTGGGACAGTGTCAAATAGTCTCTGGAAGTCTAGGAATTTACAATCTGCCCAGCCCTCTCCTTCCTGTAAGATTTGGCTTTCCTCATCATAAAATTCTAATAAGTTTGTCACTGTTAATCTACCTGCTCTGAAGCCATGTTGTCTCACTGACAAAAAGTTCAAGGATTCCAAGTGAAGAGAGATATGTTGTATATATATATATATATATATATATATATATATATATATATATATATATATATATATATATATATATATATATATATATATATATATATATACAGTGTTGCCTCACTTATCGCGGTAGTTCGGTTCCGGGACCCGGTGCGAACCAGGAAATCCGCGAAGTAGGATCAGCCTATATGTACATAGATATTTTAATATATTTTTACGTTTACACTGTATAAACTGTCCCTGTACTGTTAACATACCACCCTTTACTTCATAGATAACAGCATGCAAGCGTAAATTTAAATGAAAGTGATAGGAAATCTTACCGTGAATGTGATGATGACGTGACATACATACTCATTTAAAATTATTTTTTCGTTTACGTACTGTATAAACCCTCCCTGCACTGTTAAAAAAACCCTTAACATTGTAGATAACAGCAAGAAACGTAAATTTTTATGAAAGTGATAGGAAAACTTACCGTGAATGTGATGATGACGTGACATACATACTCATTTACAATTATTTTTTCGTTTACGTACTGTATAAACCCTCCCTGCACTGTTAAAAAAGCACTCTTTACATTATAAATAACAGCAAGCCACGTAAATTTTTATGAAAGTGATAGATAAAATTACGGTGAATGAGGTGATGATGACGTGACATACATACTCATTTACAATTATTTTTTCGTATACGTACTGTATAAACCCTGACTGCACTGTTAAAAGAACACCCTTTACATTATAAATAACAGCAAGCAATGTAAATTTTTATGAAAGTGATAGATAAAATTATGGTGAATGAGGTGATGATGACGTGACATACATACTCATTTACAATTATTTTTTCGTTTACATACTGTATAAACCCTCCCTGCACTGTTAAAAAAACACCCTTTACATTATAAATAACAGCAAGCAACGTAAATTTTTATGAAAGTGATAGATAAAATTACAGTGAATGAGGTGATGATGACGTGACATGCATACTCATTTACAATTATTCTTTCGTTTACGTACTTTATAAACCCTCCCTGCACTGTTAAAAAAACATCCTTTAGATTATAAATAACAGCAAGCTACGTAACTTTTTATGAAAGTGATAGATAAAATTACGGTGAATGAGGTGATGATGACGTGACACACATACTCATTTACAATTATTTTTTCGTTTACGAACTGTATAAACCCTCCCTGCACTGTTAAAAAAACACCCTTTACATTATAAATAACAGCACGCAACGTAAATTTTTATGAAAGTGATAAATAAAATTATGATGAATGAGGTGATGATGATGTGACACACATATTCATTTACAATTGTTTTTTCGTTTACAAACTGTATAAACCCTCCTTGCACTGTTAAAAAAACACCCTTTACATTATAAATAACAGCAAGCAACGTAAATTTACATTTCCAATAAAGAAATGAAAATACTTAAATTTTTTTTTTTAATATTTTAATATTTTTGCATATACCCATAAAATAAAATAATAATTTATCAAAAAAAAAAACGCGATAGAGTGAGAACGCGAACCAAGAAACGCGAATAACCGGGGTAACACTGTGTATATATATATATATATATATATATATATATATATATATATATATATATATATATATATATATATATATATATGTCGTAGTGGTTATCACTACGTTACTATTTATACCATAAAGGTGCAAGGTAAGAATGGACAAGTGGTGGTTCCTTTAACTTAATTTATTCTAGAGTACAACATATCCGACGCCTCAGTGCCCCCAACCCTTATGACTATCAAAATCTATGATCTGATTGTGCCCTGGGAAAGTACTAACTATCTCTCTGACTGCCTCGGGGATTCTTGAAGTACCCAACGGGCAGGGCGTGTCATGTAGTCCCGTTTTGCCAATAGACTTCAGGTTCAAAGGGGAGTCCCCCCTCTTTGGGGAGGAGCTGTTTCATCAAGCCTATTGAACAGATGTTCTAAATTGCCTGCGGCTATTGGGCATTTCTCCAAAGTATGTACATATATATGAATCAAATCATTATAACCTTTGTGGTGTTTTTGGGGACTGAGGGTCCCTTATCCTTTAGGTCTCTTGGGGTACTTGGCGCTGGATATTAGTTCCATGTGTCCAGCCATAAATCTTGGTGGCACCTAGGGAAAACGTGGCTTGGACCCAAAACCCACACATGGAGGGTATGCAATAAAAAATCTGTACCCTCGGCCATTTCTTCTCAAGACTTTTTGCAGGTTTTAGATCCTGGCTTCAGTAGGATTTCATGTGACTTCAGCGAGACTTCAGTCATTTGACATCCCCCACCGCCAAACTGAAATTTCTCTATTTCAGCGGGAACATGGGTTATCTTTTGAGAGCTTTTTTTTATATATCCTAACTGACATTAGTTTACAATAAAAACGGGTCCGAATTATTTAAGCTATCATCTAAGAATTTCTATTTCTATGAACTTCTAAACAGATTACAAGAACATAGTAGTATTCGTATAGCTCAACAATAATCTTACAGACAAACTTTGTCTGGACGATGTAGAGCATGCAGGGCGTCTATTTCCTTGTGGTAAATCTTAATACAAACATATTCTTATACTAAGAAAAAAATAACAATAAAATTAATCATTATGATTACAGTATATAATTAATCATTATCAAACATTGATTAAGATCAAAAGCCAGTTTAGATCACAACGTTACTTTATCTATTGCTCTCTTTTTTTCAAAAACTTTACATAATTTGGTTAGTTACAGTAAAAATATGAATCATGTAGAACATTAGTAAACATTGTATGTAGAGCATTAGCATGGATGAACATTTAAAATGCGATAGTCAATAACATAATATTACAAATGTAGGCTTTGCATGCACAATCAATATATGGTAATTATTATAAGAAATCTCATCCTATAATTTCTATTCCTATCATGTTACTATGGGGCATTGATTTGTCTTAAAATTAGGACATAATACTATTTTTTTCGTTGTTGGAGGAACATTTCTTCCTTCATGTTCTCCAGGCGCTGTCGAAGACTAT
>JAXCGZ010020802.1:17500-90000 GCA_037179515.1 Halocaridina rubra | reverse complement strand
CACTTTCAAGACACTCATACTCTTTCTCTCTGTGTAATTCCCTTCTAGTCATTTTTCTATTTACTGCATTTGTGCTTCCCTTCCCCTACCACTCTGAAGGATTGGGTGGGTGAAATCTTGGTCAGGCCGCATGGTCACATGACTGCCTCACCAGTCCTAGGTCTCCCCCTACTCCCTTGAAGCTACGTTAGGGTGACACTGAAAAACTCCCTTATTCCAGCACAACACAAATTC
Source organism: Halocaridina rubra (assembly GCA_037179515.1). Taxonomy (NCBI): domain Eukaryota; kingdom Metazoa; phylum Arthropoda; class Malacostraca; order Decapoda; family Atyidae; genus Halocaridina; species Halocaridina rubra. The sequence continues at coordinate 89,766 of JAXCGZ010020802.1, read as the reverse complement.
ACTCGAGTTTACTTTTATTTTCGCCTGCATATCGCAAAATTAAAAAACTCATATGTAAATAATATCACAAAATTTCTCATTCATTATAATAACATTAAAAGAACAATCTGTCATCTCTGTTAAATAAAAAAAACTTGAAAACAGGTGCAAGGATATTATCACTCGATTTCTTATGCTTTAAGAAATTAATATAAAAATGAATTTACACGTACATTTAACCTTTCTCAATTAAAATCAATACATTTGCCTTCTTAATATCAACTTAGGCATTAATACAAATAAATGGAACGCCCTTCAGATGCAATTTCTCATTATATTATTCAAATAATATAAAAAATGAAGTTTATTACTGCTTATAGCTATTAGTGCAAATTATCCATGTTAGTAATGGGCACAGAAATTCTACTTTTATTAACTTACTAGGGGCCAAACCCCTTATAGGCGGGTTGGCTGAGTCAAAGCATCTCTACAAAGTAAAATGGCGGCGTCCACCGACCGCAATTTCTATTAGCAAGATCCCATTACTCATTAGATAGAAACTACAAGTACTCATCTGTGCTGAGGAGGTGGTCTTGAAGAACATCATGGCAGAAGACAATGTAGCAGGAGGTTCTTCTTCCTTCTGGGCTCAGGAAGTTCCCCCAACTTCTCCATCTCTCACGTGGAATCGACGAATCGCCATTTTCTTGGTTGGATCCAGCAACACGTACTTTTGGCAAGGGGCTTTTTCACTCAAAGCCCCGGTCACACTTTGGCTCACTATGAAATATCTCAAGAATAGTTCCTTAAAAGTTTCCCAATGTTTTATCTTTGACCACTCATCTCTGCATACGGTCTCGGCCGCAAATCCGGTGCACCTTTGTACTATTTCATTAATTCGGTACTCGTCTGTCCACTCGGCACTTCTCATCCGCAGACTCAAGTGTTTCAGGAAGTCGGCCGCGGGAATAATGGACGTGTGTTCGAGGCTTTTTACATTTGCGCCGTCGAAGTATGCGAGAGAATCTTTGACTTGGGGGTACCTTTCCAACAAGGGGACCGGGGGGTGGGCATGGCCTGCTGCATTCCCTGTGTTACCAAGGGGCTCGGAGCTGCAGGCTGTTCGCCGATGTTTGAGGCGTCAGTTTCTCTGCCGGTGTTGTCACCGTCGACCGAGTTCCTTCTCGATGGAGCGGCGTCGGCAGGGGTTTGTTGGTGCTGCACGTGCTCCTCCAATTCAAAAATTCTCCGGTGTTTGTCCTCGTCACTCATTTCCTGTATTGGGAGATATTGGCTCTCTGCATTTGCCATTCTTTTTTTTTTTCTTCGCACGGGTTTCGTCTGAGATTGTCTCTTCGTACGTATTCTGATGTGGGATCCGTACTGTGCTGCCACCAAATGTCGTAGTGGTTATCACTACGTTACTATTAATATCAGAAGGGTGCAAGGTAAGAATGGACAAGCGGTGGTTCCTTTAACTTAATTTATTCTAGAGTACAACATATCCGACGCCTCAGTGCCCCCAACCCTTATGACTATCAAAATCTATGATCTGTTCGTGCCCCTGGGAAAATACTAACTAACTCTCTGACTGCCTCGGGGATTCTTGAAGTACCCAACGGGCAGGGTGTGTCATGTAGTCCAGTTTTGCCAAGAGACTTCAGGTTCAAAGGGGAGTCCCTCCTCTTTGGGTAGGAGCTGTTTCAGCAAGCCTGTTGAACAGAAGAAGTTCTAAATTGCCTGCAGCTATTGGGCATCTCTCCAGGGTATGTACATACATATGGATCAAATGTTTATAACTTTTGTGGTGTTTTTGGGGACTGAGGGTTCCTTATCTTTTAGGCCTCTTGGGGTACTTGGTGCCGGATATTAGTTCCATGTGTCCAGCCATAAATCTTGGTGGCACCTAGGGAAAACATGGCCTGGACCCAAAACCCACACATGGGAGGGTATGCAATAAAACATCTGTACCCTCGGCCATTTCTTCTCAAGACTTGTTACAGGTTTCTGATCCTGGCCACAGCAGGATTTCATGTGATCTTCAGCGAGACTTCAGTCATGCGATATATATATATATATATATATATATATATATATATATATATATATATATATATACAGTGGAACCTTGACTCACGATCTTAATTCATTCATAAACCCTGTTCGCGGGTAAGATAATTTTTCCCTTTGAAATGCATGTTGTTTCAATTAATCCGTTCCTAGTCACAATAAATATACATTTTAGAATTTTTCTAATGACTATGAAAATGAAAAATACTATGTATTACATCTGTAAAAGGAAAATTACAGTAATAATAGAAAGGATCTGTACTCTACTTAAATAAAACATGTACATATTCAGTTGTCCAGTATACACTAGTTGATACCCAGTATAGAATAGCAAAGTCCAGTGCTTAGATAAAGTTGTCTCATTCTCCCACTAATAACAAATAGGTAAGAAGCAAATATTGTAGGTAAGATACTAATATTGTAGGTAAGAAACAGTACTGTATTTACCTTTGTGGATGACTGTTGTTGGCATATGTGGATTGTGGTGGAGGAGGAGGAGGAGGGGAACTAATTTTTGGAAGGAGAGTCCCCTTCCATAAAAACGTTAGGGAACTCTTCCAATACAGGCTGTATTTCTTGTGTTTTCTCTCTCTTTTCTTTTCTGGAAGCTGCTTCCCTGCCTAATGGCACAAGGAAACGATCCAGAGATGTGTCTTTTTGTTTCGTGGTAAATTTTTCTAAAAATATTCATTGCATTGTCTTTTACCATGTTCACTGCTCTGTTGCCAAGTCTTATCTGGGAGATGATTCTCAATAAAAGCCTGCACATCATTCCACTTACTAGAAATTTCTTTAAATTTTTCACTGGAAATCTTTGCCCTCTTATTCCCGTCCTCTGATGACTACTCCTCTCAGAGAGTCTTCACCTGTTCACGTTGCAACTCGATCACTTCTTCAGTGGTGAGTTCTTGTTTGTGGTCCTCCACCAGCTCCTCCACATCCTCCTCATTGACCTCCAAGCCCAAACTTTAACCCGTAGCCACGGTTTCACTCACAATTTTAATAGCTAACTCCTGCCTGAAGCCCTCGAAGTCTCTATCAGTCTCACAACCTGGCCAAAGTCTCCTCCAGGTGGACTGCAAGTGCGATATGAGACCTCCTTCCATGCTTGTCAGTAAAACCAATGCAGTGAGGGATATTAAAGTGGTCTTTCCAGAAATCACGAAGGGTCAAATTCGTATCATTGGTGACCTGGAAACACCTGGCAGAATGACCCTTCGTATACACCTTTTTAAAATTAGAAATTACTTGCTGGTCCATAGGCTGGAGGAAAGTGGTGTTGGGAGGCAGAAATTTGACTTTAATAAAGTTGTACTGAATAGCAAAATATTCTTCCATACCTGGAGGACTGGCAGGAGCATTATCCATTATGAGGAGAAACTTAAGGGGCAAACTATTTTCCTCAAGATATTTTTTCACTGCTGGGCCAAACACTTCAATCAGCCACTCAAGGAATTAAATCCGCTTGACACAAGCCTTTGGATTTGATTCCACATTACAGGAAGGCTAGCCTTCAACACGTCATTGCACTTAAAAACGTGTATATTTTCTGAGTGGTAAACGAAAAGAGGCTTGATCTTACGGTCTCCACAAGCATTAGCACAAATAAAAAGTGTAAGCCTGTCTTTCATTGGTTTGTGGCCAGGCAGTAACTTTTCCTCTTGGGTTATATAGGTTCTTTTAGGCATTTTCTTCCAAAAGAGTCCAATTTCATCACAGTTAACAATTTGTTGCAGGATATAACCTTCACTCTCGACAAATTTAGCTAATTCCTTCACGTAAGAATCCACTGCCATTTGGTCGTAACTAGCCACCTCTCCTTGTCTAATGATGCTATGAATCCCAGTTCGTCCACGAACTTGTTCAAATCAGTTTCTGCTGGCTTTAAATTCCTCAGTTTTAGTGCCACTAGAACTTGGAGTGTTCGCTACTAAATCTTGGTGGATTTGCAAATCCTTAGCACATATTTTGGCCTCGCTAATAGTATCTCCAACCAGCTGTTTTTCATTTATTCACACCAACAATAACTTTTCTACCTCATGTATGAACTGAGACCTATTCTTCATTAAGATAGTCACTCCTTTAGCCACGTCAGCTGCCGTATAGAGCTCTTTACTATGTAAAATAATATAGTTAGTCGATTTTTCGATTTTATACTGTTTGGGAAGATCAGAAACACGAACTACTATTTCATGCTTAGAAATTATTTCCTTCTTAGCTTCCATTGTTGTACGTCCAGGATGTGTGTCGCTGTTAGGGTGAAATGGAAGATGTTAAGTTTCTGTTTAACCTAAGGGAATTCAAGGTACTGAACTCAGTTAAGCGCTCACAAACAGACAGGACAGAAATTACTTGCACACCCTCATATCACTACACGGTTAAATGAAACTCAGAATTCAACTTTCTTTTAATTTTGGAAATTCAATGACACATTAAAAATAAGTGAATTAAATTTGGAAAACTGGAGAAAATTCGAAAATTTAAATTGATGGAATACAGACTCGAATCCCAACAATGGTGAGCATGATTTCAAAACCCGGCACCACAGATGGATACCAAAACTTTCTACCACAACTCGACTATCACCTCCGTCACACAGGCAGAGTAGAAATGTGGACACTGCAATTGCAGAAAGAGAAATGACACATCATTAATAATGGGAAAACCAAAGACACGAGCACACAAATAATGAGTTTCCAATATTATTCTACTGGATGAAAATATATTGGTTAATCACAGCTGACCAGAAATATTTATGCTACCATAAGAGCATACAAAATCATTAATTATTTGCAGGCATAAGCGTAAAACAATATATTCACTATAAATGAAGAATCAGCGAGACAAATACAATATGTATTCATTAATTTGTGGATAACAAGAAATGCTTGCAATGCCAATAGGGCAAAATTTCTTATTAATTATTTGTAATTTTAATCGTAAAACACTTTATTTACGTTAATGGAAGAATCTATGTGTTTAATATTTATTCATTAAATTTTGGTTAGCAAGACATGTTTGCAGTGACAAGAGAGCAAAGCCACCATATAAATTATTTGCAATTTATAACATAAAACACTTTATTTACGAGTGTTGATGTAAAACACCTTATTTACAATGATAGAAAGTGGTGAAATGATATTAGAATTCGTTAGGAGAAAGGATAGATTTTTAAGTGGTAATGAGCAATCTTCTGAGGGCGAAATATTACCTGGGCACCCGCAATGAAAGATATTTCCTATCTATGTATATCGGCAGTAATTTCCAGGTCTAGGAAGTAAATATGACAAATGAGATTCCAGTTAGGTAATCTACAAACGTGCATTTTGTATGAGAGTGGAACTGAGAAAAATATCTTAGGATTTGACCAGTAATGGATTTAGCCACTTTCTCGAATTTCCAATTTGCTTGACCAACAAGTTTTACCTTCAAGTATCTCTCACTTTATTTGTGCCAGATGAAATTCTGTGAAGACTGCTCCCACGAAAGAAGTTTGGAGTAAGCATGACTGCTGTCATGTTTGCCGCAAATTGGGAGTAATCAAGTGTCCCTCTTTGTGACGTCATCATTCAGCCACCCTATAGGGCTTATTCAGAACAGTAACTCATTCCTCAATGATTCTTTACTATAGTGGTGGTCCCTGGCAAGCAGTTATGGGAGAGATGCAAGGGAGAGACAGTATTTTTGGTGCAACAAGCAGAAGCAAACATAAGAAACAAGAAATATCTATGGGCAAAATAGGTTACTGGTAGAAATCTGCTGGGCGTTCTTTGTGCTGCAGGAGAAGAAATTTTAAATTTCAAATAGTAAAGAAGCTACTGAAATGTATCTAGACAGGCTGATGACATATCAGCAGGGTCAAATTTATAACAAAATTATTAGCAAGAGGAATTTTTATGATATAACAAAATTTATCAGCAAGAGCAATTTTATCATAAGAAAATTGCGTAAACAACATATTTACAAGATACGTCATCATTGTGTCATTACTACGTCATCACTACACAAAAGAAAACAGAGAACAGAGAAATAGTAGGGAAATTTTGGTATTGGGATCAAGATATCTACACGTACAAGAATATTAAACAAAATATATTTAAAATTAGCTATATACTGAAATATAAACTGCAAATAATCTCTGCAAAATGCTTGGAGTGAGATTATTTTTAGTAAGAAAAGAAGTGACAGTTAAAAGTTAACTAAATAACTAGTAAGGCATTAACTACGACTTTGAGCGAAACACTTTGTCACAGACGCCACTGTCACTAACACTTAACTTTCTTAGGAGCCATAAAAAGGGCTATCTGAAAGGCAAAACAAAGGGAAAATAAAGCAAGAACTATGAACATATCATGAACAAATTACACAGTGCGGGCACCAATGCAGAACTGAGAGAGCAACCACTCTGGCGAGCGGAAACATAGTCGCTTGCCCGGATGTGCGTGTTCATGAGTGAAGATTTATTCTTGAGTCAATGCAATTATTTGTAAATTATGTTCGTGGGGTAAGTTGTTCAAGGTGGAAGTCATTCGTGAGTCAAGGGCACTACTGTATATATATATATTATACTATATGACGTTATATATATATATATATATATATATATATATATTATATATTATATATATATATATATATATATATATAATATATATATTATATATAATATAATTATATAATATTATATATATATATAATATATATTATATATATATATATATATATATTATACACACAGTGGGTCCTTGACTTACATCAAAGTTCCATTCCTGAAATGTGAAGTAACCTGAAGATTAGTGTAAATCAGAACACACCTAAATTGCACCAGTGGTAATGCAGTAGTAAAGTTTCTCCCTTTTCCATGCATTTCACTATCTCTAATTTCACTTCCAAGGCATTGGCTTTCCTTTTATTTGAAGCAATGCCATCATAAGAATCTACTTTATGCTTGGGAGACATAATGCAGGGCAAAGATTATCAAAAGAGAAGCAAAGTAATTTATGGGAGATGCTTTGTAACCACAAAGCATCGTAACTCACGGACAGTGTAAACCGAGGACCCCCTTTATATATATATATATATATATATATATATATATATATATATATATATATATATATATATATATATATATATATATGTAGTCACCATGGCTCAAGCGTAGCGTCCGCGACTTTGAGGCGTCAGGTCGATGGTTCGCGCTCTGTCACGGTCTGAGGTTTGCAAGGGCATGCCCTCAGGGTAATGGTTGCATCTGCCAAAACAAGTTCTTCGCATGAAGGCAACTGTCCTAGCCCATGATAGAAAAGGGAGTCCGTGACGTAAAGCCGGAACATATATATATATATATATATATATATATATATATATATATATATATATATATATATATATATATATATATATATATATATATATATATATATATATATATATATATATATATATATATATATATATGCACACACACACATGGACAAGGAAATGTTCAGAAATATTTATGTAACCCAAAACTTGAATATCCAGCCCCCTTTTGGAATCCGCACTTTAAAAAGCTCATAGATAAGCTTGAAAAAGTTCAAAGACATGCCATGAAACTGGTGCCAGACATACGTATTCTCAATTATGATGAAAGGTTGAGGGAATTAGAAGAGTTAGCATGGATAAGGTGATAGTTTTTAAATTCTTCATGGTTATGACAGAGTGGATATTTATCGATATTTTGATATGGCTGGCAATAGAACTAGAGGTCATAGTTTGAAGCTTTGTAAGAAAACTTCTTTGCAGGATTTAAGGAAGTACCTTTTTAGTGTAAGAGTAGTTGATAATTGGAATTCGCTAAGCGAGTAGGTAGTTAATGCTAACTCTAACCATAGTTTTAAGGACAGTTATGATAAGTATCACTAAGTACAAAATGGAACCTACCAGGAGATGGTAAGTTACGAGCTTTGGGCTCTTTCCCGTAGGTACAATTAGGAAATTACAATTAGGTAATTACTTACGTGTAATTTTTTAATTGTGCTTACAGGAAAGAGCCCTATGCTTGTAACTCCCCGTCTCCTGGTCGGTTCCATTTTTGTACTCAATAATACTTATCATATTTGTCATTAAAACTATGAATTGAGTTGACATTTACTACCTCCTTGCTTAGCGAATTCCAGTCATTAACTATACTTTCACTAAAAAGTACTTTCTTACATCCTGTAAAAGTTTTCATACAAATCTTCAAACTATGACCTCTAGTTCTAGAGTCAGCCATAGCAAAATATCGATCCCTATCCACTCTGTCCAAACCATGAAGGAATTTAAAACCTACATCATTTCCCCCTCATTCTTTTAGCTTTGATTGATGGTAAATCTAATTCCCTCAGCTTCCCCTCATAAATGGGAATGCGTAATTCTGGCTTCAGCTTTGTAACATGACTTTGAACTTTTTCCAGCTTATTTATATGCTTTTTCAAGAGTGGACTCCAAAAGTGGACTGCATATTCAAGCCCAAGACTACTTAAGTTACATAAATATTTATGAAAAATGACTTGTCCGTGTGTCCAAAGGCTACCCTAGCATTTGCTAAGAAAGCATGCATAGTCTTTACTATGCAATTTATATGATATCCGGAGCAAAGCTGCCAATATGTTTACTAATAGATCTCTCTCATTCTCCATCTCTAGAGTATCCAAGCTTGGAGGTTCTTGCACTTGTACCCATTTACATTACCTTACAATTTGAAGTATTAAATTTCTTAGCCACTTGTCTGACCACTCAAGTGGACTGTTTAGGTCCTCCTGTAGTTCTCTATCATTCTTCTCATCTCTTACTTCCTTCACGCTCTTTGCATTATCTGCAAACATATCCTAGAAGAAATTGGCTGTCTGGTAGGTAATTTGCGCATGCAAGGGACAAAGGTGGCCCTAAAACTGAACACTGTGAGACCCCACTACTAAGCTTCTCCAGTCAGACACTTGAGTGTCTTACTCTAACCTTCTTTTCCCTTCCTTCTAAGTAAATTTTATCCATTCCAAGATATTTCTACCTATTCTCGCCATTGCTTGTAGCTTCTTAAAAAGCCTTCTGTGTGGGGCCGTATCAAATACCTTATGGAAGTCAGGAATATGCAATCTGCCTAGCCCTCTATTTCCTGTAAGATTAGGCATACTTCATCATAAAAAACTAATAAGTTTGTTATTGTTGATCTGCCTTCTTAGAAGCCATGTTGTCTCAATGACAAAAAAGTTGAAGGATATCAAGTGAAGAGAGATGTGCTTTCTTAGTAGCTTCTCCAAAACTTTGCAAACTGTGCTGGTCAGGGAAACAGGTCTGTTGCTTAGAGCTGTATCTCTCCTTGCCATTTTGAAGATAAGTACCACGTTCACTTGTTTCCAGCATCTTGGAATCATCCCAGAGTCCAGTGACTCTTCAAGTATGGTGCATAGTGCCACCGATATTAGTGTAATGCATTTCTTAAGTACGTAAGAAGATATATCATCAGAGGCTGTAGCTTTATTGATATCTAGCTCCATCAATGCTTTGCAAACCTCTGTAGCTGAAAAAATGATGCTCTCTAATACCAACCCATGACCTTCTATCTCTTCAATCTTAGGGGGTGGGGTATTTTTTACTGTAAATACTGACTGAAACTCCTTGTTCAATTCTTTGAAGCTCTCTTCACCGTCTGAGTGATGCTTCCATCTGCCCTCTTCAACTTTAAAACCTGTTCTTTGACCTTCAGTTTTCCTCTGATAAAACTGTGGAAGAGTTTGGGATTTTTTTTTTAGTCCTGGTTATATCTCTTACATAATCTCTTTCTACCAGTCTAATCATTTCTTGCTCCTTTGTAAGTGTGCCAGGCATATATATTTTTTCCCTCCAATGACTATTCTAGCATTTGTATCTCCACTCCTTAGCTCTCTCACACTCGTTATTAATGCATTTCACTCTGGCATGAATGATACCTATTTCGGTGGAATAGATGCAACTAATAACTATCTTCGAATATTCCTCACAAAAGATTTCGTATATCTCTTACGGAGTTATTGTTGAAAAAATCGACATGTTAATAACTGCAAAAATATAATTAATTTTGTGTCAATCTCCTTTCGGATAGGTCCTCGTCGAGTCTCTCTCAGTACCCCTACTCTCAGGCAGATCATCTTCAGTGATATACTTCATCAACAGCACACAGTGGTACTTTTTTCCAACTGATGGTTCATTCTCAATTTTGTCGATATCCAACATATTATCTATGAATACTAGATAGAGCAGTGAAGGCTCATCCCCACTGCTGGCCCTCGTTGGTTTCAGTACATGTTGGTGTAGGAAATTTACTTGTATACAATATAGGAATCTTCCCCCAAATAAATTCTCCCCATTATGCAAGTCAAGATTAGTCCTATTTATCTCTCTATGATTAAAATCTCCAGTAACCAAAATTCTACACTTTCTGTCTCATGCAATATTAACAACTGAGTTTATAACTGTAAGACTTTCCTCATAAACCTGTAGCCTTTGTCGATTCTCCTGTGGGTTATATGCAAAGGCTATTATAATGGTCTCTGAACCAGTATTTATGGCTATAAGAAATTCCTTATGCTTACTTTTTATAGCAATGTTTATTCCTTCAACCTGAACCTCTCACTTATGTGCAATGCTCTCCCTCCAACAGTCTTCTCATATCTTTTAAACCTTTATATTCTGAAGCTCTTAGGAAAAATTGTGATACTGTTTATGTCCTCACTTAGCTTAGTCTCTGTAACCGTTACCATATCTGGCTTACTGTTGTCAATCCTATCCTTTAATTTTAATGCCTTTCCAGCTATCCCATCTGTGTACAGTATCTTAATGAGGCTGTGATATTACCTAATTGTAATAGCCTAATTGTTCTTATGGGAGAGAACTCTATGTTCGTAATTCCCCGTCTCCTGGTCGGTTCCATTTGTATTCTCAATGATACTCATCATATTTGTCCTTATAACTATGATATGAGTCAGCATTAACTATCTCCTCTCTAAGCTAATTCCAGCCATGAACTATCTTTACACTAAAAAAGTGGTTCCTTAGACCCTGCAAAGAAGCTTTCTTACGAAACTTCAAAATAAGAACTCTAGTTCTAGAGACATCCATATCAATAGATCGATCCTTATCTACTCTGACAAAACCACGAAGGAATTTAAAGACCATCACCATAGCCCCCCTGATTTCTCTAGCTTCTAGGGATGATAAGTCTAATTCCCCCAGCTTCTCCTCATAACTGAGATTGTGTATTTCTGGCACCAGTTTCGTGGCATGTCTTTCAACTTTTTCCAGCTTATTTATATAATTTTTCAAGTGTAGATTCCAAAAGGGGGCTGCATATTCAAACTTTGGCCTCATGTAGGTTACACACACACACACACACACAGTCAGAGAGCAAATAAGATCTTTGGAGGAAGCAAATAAAGCACAAGGGCAGGAGAGAAAGGAACTAGAAAAAAGAATAAAGAAGCTGGAAGGGGAAAAGAGTCAACTAGAATCTAGAATTTCTAAACAACAAGATAAAAACAAACAGCTGAATGACAACCTAAAGGAGGAATTAGATGTTAGTTCACTGCTCTCTTCTGAGAGAGACGAGATTGCTGCTTGGAATGTCCAGATTAAGGAAAACATTGAACAGTTCAGGAAAGAGTTCCAGGAGCTGAATATGGAAAATGATGCCATGAAAACTTCCTTTGCTGATGCACTACAGGGGAATGTGGCAGTAAAAGAGGCTGTAAAGGTGGTGGCACTGGAAAACATACAAACAGTTGACTATAAAGAGACAGTAATCATAAAAATGAAAGACGTTGTGATGGAAAGGGCAAACCCACTCATCAGACAGGCACTTGATAAGGAGAAGACAGTGGTAATCTAAGGCATAAGCGAATCCCAGGAGCCAACATGGCAGGGGAGATTTGAAGAAAATAAAGCTAGGGTTGTAGACCTGATAAGAAAGCTTGGAGTAGTTTGTGGTCCTGAGGATATTGTAAACATAAACCAAATAGGTAAATATTCGAGGGAAGGAAAGCCGAGACCAACAAAAGTAACCTTTGAGAGAGGGGAAACATGTAGGGAAATATTGTTGAGAAAAAAAAGTCTAAAAGACCTTCAAGAATTCAAAGAAGTGTTCATTAGATGATACAGAACACAGGAAGAGTTGGGAAAGATCAAAAACTTGTTGCAAGAGGCAAGAAGGTTAAATGAGGAAAGAAATGAAGAAGAGAAGAAAAATTTTCCTTTCAGAGTTCTTCCAGACAAAGGGGAGATAAAGAAGATAATGACAGAAGATCAGGGAATGGGGCCTCATTAAGATTGTTATACACAAATGTTGATGGATTAGCTGGTATGGCAGTAGAATTAAAAGATAGGATTCACCACAGGTAGGCAGATATAGTAGCAATTACAGAGACTAAGTTGAGTGAGGACATAAACAGTGTCACAGTTTTTCCTAAGGGCTTCAGAATACTAAGGGTTGAAAGATCTGAGAGGACTGGTGGAGGGATAGCACTGCTCATAAGTGAAAGGATTCAAGTTGAAGAAATAAACTTGGCTATAGAAAGTGAGTTCAAGGAATTTCTTGTTGCTCGCATAAATACTGGGTCAGAGAGCATTATAATAACTGTTGTATACAACCCACCAAGGAACCAAAATAGGCTTGAAGTTTATGAGGAAAGTCATATTGGTACTATTGAAGTCATAAACTCAGTTGTTAACATGGCACGGGAAAAAAAATGTAGGATTTTGATTATGGGAGACTTTAATCATAAAGAGATAGATTGGATAAATCTTGACCCACACAGTGGTGAGGACTCATTCGGGGCAAGATTCCTAGATTGCGTACAAGGGAATTTCCTACACCAACATGTAATGGAACCAACAAGGGCCAGGGCTGGGGATGAGCCATCACTACTTGATCTAGTGTTCACAGACAGTGTGTTGGATATTGAAAAAATTGAGTATGAACCACCAATTGGAAAGAGTTACCACTGTGTGTTGTTGATGGAGTATATCATTGAAGATATTCTTTCTGAGAGTAGAGGCACTGAGGACATGAGGAGGAACTATCCGAAAGGAGATGACATCAAAATGAATGAGCTTTTTGCAGTTATTGACTGGAGAACCTTATTTTACAACAAATCTGTACAAGAAATGTATGACATCTTTTGTGAGAAATATGGGAAGATAGTAGATTGCTGCATACCTGTCACCAAAGTAGTGTAATTCATGCCAGAGAGAAATGGTTCGATAATGGGTGTAAAAGAGCTAAGGAGTGGAGAGACAAATGCTGGAAAAGGTATAGGAGGAGAAAAACATAAATGCCTGGCAAACCTACAAAAGAACAAGAAATGACTACCTAAGTAAAAGGAGTGAGGCAGAGAGAGACTATGAGAGGGACATCACCAGGAAGGCTAAAGAAAATCCCAAGCTTTTCCACAGCTTTATCAGAGGAAAACTGATGGTAAAAGAACAGGTTTTAAGGCTAAAGAGAGCGGATGGAAGCATCACTGAGACGGATGAAGAGATCTGCAAAGAATTGAACAAGAAGTTTCAGTCAGTATTTGCAGTAGAAAATACCCCACCCCCTCAGATTGCTGTGATAGAAGCTCAAGGGCTGGTATTAGAGAACATCAACCTTACAGCCACAGAGGTATGCAAAGCGCTGATGGATTTAGATGTTCATAAAGCTACAGGTCCTGATGACATATGCCCACATGTGCTTAAAAAATGCGCAAACTCAATATCAGTGGCACTAAGTATCATATTTAAAAAGTCACTGGAGTCAGGGGAGATTCCAAGATGCTGGAAACAAGCAAATATGATACCTATCTTCAAAAAGGGAAGGAGGGATACGGCTCTGAACTATAGACCAGTTTCCTTGACCAGCATAGTTTGCAAAGTTATGGAGAAACTACTAAGTAAACATATCTCTCTTCACTTGGAATCCTTCAACTTTTTGTCAGTGAGGCAACATGGCTTCAGAGAAGGTAGATCAACAGTAACAAACTTATTAGAATTTTATGATGAGGTAAGCCGAATCTTACAGGAAAGAGAGGGGTGGGCATATTGCATATTCCTAGACTTCCAGAAAGCGTTTGACACTGTTCCACATGGGAGACTTATTACGAAGTTGCAATCAATGGCTAGAATAGGTGGAAATGTTTTAGAATGGATAAAAACTTACTTAGAAGGAAGGGAACAGAGGGTTAGAATAAGACACTTTGTGTCTGAATTGAGAAGAGTTAGTAGTGGAGTTCCACAGGGTTCAGTTTTAGGGCCAATTTTGTTCCTTGTATATGTAAATGACCTACCAGAGTCTGTAAATTCATTCATGAATATGTTTGCAGATGATGCAAAGATTGTGAAGAAAGTAAAAAACGAGAACAATGGTAGAGAACTTCAGGAGGATTTAAGTAATCTGCATGAGTGGTCAGAAAAGTGGCTAATGAAATTCAATACTTCAAAATGTAAGGTAATGAGAATGGGTACAAGTGCAAGAAGGCCCAAGCTTGACTACTCGGTGGCTGGAGTACAACTTCAAGAGACAGAAAATGAGAGAGATCTAGGAGTAAACATACTGGCAGATTTGTCTCCAGAAATACATATAAATGGCATAGTAAGGGCAGCATATGCATTCTTATCAAATGTAAGGGTAGCCTTCAGGCACATGGACAAGGAAATGTTCAGAAATTTTTATGTAACCTATGTGAGGCCAAAACTCGAATATGCAGCCCCCTTTTGGAATCCGCACTTGAAAAAGCACACAGCTAAGCTTGAAAAAGTTCAAAGACATGCCACGAAACAGGTGCCAGATATACACAATCTCAGTTATGATGAGAGGCTGAGGGAATTAGACTTACCATCACTCGAAGCTAGAAGAGTGAGGGGGGATATGGTGACAGTCTTTAAATTCCTTCATGGTTATGATAGAGTGGATAGGGATCGATATTTTGATATGGCTGGCTCTAGAACTAGAGGTCATAGTTTGAAGCTTCGTAAGAAAACTTCTTTGCAGGATGTAAGGAAATACTTTTTCAGTGTAAGAGTAGTTGATAATTGGAATTGGCTAAGCGAGGAGGTAGTTAATGCTATCTCAATCCATAGTTTTAAGGACAGGTATGATAAGTATCACTAAGTATAAAATGGAACCGATCAGGAGACGGGAAGATACAAGCTTTTGGCTCTTTCCCGTAAACACAATTAGGTAATTACAATTAGGTAATCAAACATTCTTATCAAATGTAAGGGTAGCCTTCAGGCACATGAACAAGGAAATGTTCAGAAATATTTATGTAACCTATGTGAGGCCAAAGCTCGATTATGCAGCCCCCTTTTGGAATCCGCACTTGAAAAAGCACATAGCTAAGCTTGAAAAAGTTCAAAGACATGCCACGAAACTGGTGCCAGAAATACGCAATCTCAGTTATGATGAGAGGCTGAGGGAATTAGACTTACCATCACTCGAAACTAGAAGAGTGAGGGGGGATATGGTGACAGTCTTTAAATTCCTTCATGGTTATGATAGAGTGGATAGGGATCGATATTTTGATATGGCTGGCTCTAGAACTAGAGGTCATAGTTTGAAACTTCGTAAGAAAACTTCTTTGCAGGATGTAAGGAAATACTTTTTCAGTGTAAGAGTAGTTGATAATTGGAATTGGCTAAGCGAGGAGGTAGTTAATGCTATCTCAATCCATAGTTTTAAAGACAGGTATGATAAGTATCACTAAGTATAAAATGGAACCGATCAGGAGACGGGAAGATACGAGCTTTGGGCTCTTTCCCGTAAACACAATTAGGTAATCACACACACACACACACACACACACACACACACACACACGCACACACACACACACACACACGCACACACACACACACACACACACACACACACACACACACACCAGAATAGGCTAGAAGTTTATGAGGAAAGTCATATAGGTACTATTGAAGTCATAAACTCAGTTGTTAACATGGCAAGGGAGAGAAAATGTAGGATTTTGATTATGGGAGATTTTAATCATAAAGAGATAGATTGGATAAATCTTGACCCATACAGTGGTGAGGACTCATTTGGGGCAAGATTCCTAGATTGCGTACAAGGGCATTTCCTACACCAACATGTAATGGAACCAACTAGGGCCAGGGGTGGGGATGAGCCATCATTACTTGATCTAGTATTCACAGATAATGTGTTGGATATTGAAAACATTGAGTATGAACCACCAATTGGAAAGAGTGACCACTGTGTGTTGTTGATGGAGTATATGATTGAAGATATTCTGCCTGAGAGTGGAGGCACTGAGGACATGAGGAGGAACTATCCGAGAGGAGATTACATAAAAATGAATGAGCTTTTTGCAGTTATTGACTGGAGAACCTTATTTTACAACAAATCTGTACAAAAATGTATGACATCTTTTGTGAGAAATATGGGAAGATAGTAGATTGCTGCATACCTTTCACCAGAGTAGGTGTGATTCATGCGAGAGAGAAATGGTTCGATAATGAGTGTAAAGGAGCTAAGGAGTGGAGAGACAAATGCTGGAAAGGTATAGGAGGAGAAAAAACATAAATGCTTGGCAAACCTACAAAAGAGCAAGGCTAAAGAAAATCCCAAGCTTTTCCACAGCTTTATCAGAGGAAAACTGAAGATAACAAAACAGGTTTTAAGGCTTAAGAGAGAGGATGGAAGCATCACTGAGTTGGAGGAAGAGATCTTCAAAGAATTGAACAAGGAGTTTCAGTCAGTTTTTACAGTAGAAAATACCCCACCCCCTCAGATTGCAGAGATAGAAGCTCAAGGGCTAGTATTAGAGAACATCAACCTTACAGCCACATAGGTATGCAAAGCGCTGATGGATTTAGATGTTCATAAAGCTACAGGTCCTGATGATATATCCCCTCATGTACTTAAAAAATGTGAAAACTCAATATCAGTGGCACTAAGTATCATATTTAAAAAGTCACTGGAGTCAGGGGAGATTCCAAAATGCTGGAAACAAGCAAACGTGATACCTTTCTTCAAAAAGGGAAGGAGGGATATGGCTCTGAACTATAGACCAGTTTCCTTGACCAGCATAGTTTGCAAAGTTATGGAGAAACTACTAAGGAAACATATCTCTCTTCACTTGGAATCCTTCAACTTTTTGTCAGTGAGGCAACATGGCTTCAGAGAAGGTAGATCAACAGTAACAAACTTATTAGAATTTTATGATGAGGTAAGCCAAATCTTACAGGAAAGAGAGGGGTGGGCAGATTGCATATTCCTAGACTTCCAGAAAGCGTTTGACACTGTTCCACATGGGAGACTTATTAGGAAGTTGCAAGCAATGGCTAGAATAGGTGGAAATGTCTTGGAATGGATAAAAACTTACTTAGAAGGAAGGGAACAGAGGGTTAGAGTAAGACACTCAGTGTCTGAATGGAGAAGAGTTAGTAGTGGAGTTCCACAGGGTTCAGTTTTAGGGCCACTTTTTTTCCTTGTATATGTAAATGACCTACCAGAGGCTGTAAATTCATTCATGAATATGTTTGCAGATGATGCAAAGATTGTGAAGAAAGTAAGAAATGAGAACAATGATAGAGAATTTCAGGAAGATCTAAATAGTCTGCACGAGTGGTCAGAAAAGTGGCTAATGAAATTCAATACTTCAAAATTAAAGGTAATGAGAATGGGTACAAGTGCAAGAAGGCCCAAGCTTGACTACTCGGTGGCTGGAGTACAACTTCAAGAGACAGAAAATGAGAGAAATCTTGGAGTAAACATACTGGCAGATTTATCTCCAAAAATACATATAATTGGCATAGTAAAGGCAGCATATGCATTCTTATTAAATGTAAGCTTAGACTTCAGGCACATGGACAAGGAAATGTTCAGAAATATTTATGTAACCTATGTCAGTCCAAAACTCGAATATGCAGCTCCCTTTTGGAATCCGCACTTGAAAAAGCACATAGCTAAACTTGAAAAAGTCAAAGACTTGCCACGAAACTGGTTTCAGAAATATGCAATCTCAGATATGATGAGAGGCTGAGGGAATTAGACTTACCATCACTCGAAGCTAGAAGAGTGAGGGGGGATATGGTGACAGTCTTTAAATTCCTTCATGGTTATGATAGAGTGGATAGGGATCGATTTTTTGATATGGCAGACTCTAGAACTAGAGGTCATAGTTTGAAGCTTCGTAAGAAAACTTCTTTGCAGGATGTAAGGAAATACTTTTTCAGTGTAAGAGTAGTTGATAATTGGAATTGGCTAAGCGAGGAGGTAGTTAATACTATCTTAATCCAAAGTTTTAAGGACAGGTAAGATAAGTATCACTAAGTATAAAATGGAACCGATCAGGAGACGGGAAGATACGAGATTTGGGCGCTTTCCCGTAAGCACAATTAGTTAATTGCAATTAATTAATTACACACACACACACACACACACACACACACACACACACACACACACACACACACACACACACACACACACACACACGCTACAGGTCCTGATGACATATCCCCTCATGTGCTTTAAAAATGCGCAAACACAATATCAGTGGCACTAAGTATCATATTTTAAGAGTCACTGGAGTCGGGGGAGTTTCCAAGAGGCTGGAAACAAGCAAATGTGATACCTATCTTCAAAAAGGGAAGGAGGGATACGGCTCTGAACTATAGACCATTTTCCTTGACCAGCATAGTTTGCAAAGTTATGGAGAAACTACTAAGGAAACATATCTCTCTTCACTTGGAATCCTTCAACTTTTTGTCAGTGAGGCAACATGGCTTCAGAGAAAGTAGATCAACAGTAACAAACTTATTAGAATTTTATGATGAGGTAAGCCAAATCTTACAGGAAAGAGAGGGCTGGGCAGATTGCATATTCCTAGACTTCCAGAAAGCGTTTGACACTGTTCCACATGGGAGACTTATTAGGAAGCTGCAATCAATGACTAGAATAGGTGGAAATGTTTTGGAATGGATAAAAACTTACTTAGAAGGAAGGGAACAGAATGTTAGAGTAAGACACTCAGTGTCTGAATGGAGAAGAGTTAGTATTGGAGTTCCACAGGGCTCAGTTTTAGGGCCACTTTTGTTCCTTGTATATGTAAATGACCTACCAGAGTCTGTAAATTCATTCATGAATATGTTTGCAGATGATGCAAAGATTGTGAAGAAAGTAAAAAACGAGAACAATGGTAGAGAACTTCAGGAGGATCTAAATAATCTGCATGAGTGGTCAGAAAAGTGGCTAATGAAATTCAGTACTTCAAAATGTAAGGTAATGAGAATGGGTACAAGTGCAAGAAGGCCCAAGCTTGACTACTCGGTGGCTGGAGTACAACTTCAAGAGACAGAAAATGAGAGAGATCTAGGAGTAAACATACTGGCAGATTTGTCTCCAGAAATACATATAAATGGCATAGTAAGGGCAGAATATTCATTCTTATCAAATGTAAGTGTAGCCTTCAGGCACATGGACAAGGAAATGTTCAGAAATATTTATGTAACCTATGTGAGGCCAAAACTCGATTATGCAGCCCCCTTTTGGAATCCGCACTTGAAAACGCACATAGCTAAGCTTGAAAAAGTTCAAAGACATGCCACGAAACTGGTGAGAGAAATACGCAATCTCAGTTATGATGAGAGGCTGAGGGAATTGGACTAACCATCACTCGAAGCTAGAAGAGTGAGGGGGGGATATGGTGACAGACTTTAAATTCCTTCATGGTTATGATAGAGTGGATAAGGATCGATATTTTGATATGGCTGGCTCTAGAACTAGAGGTCATAGTTTGAAGCTTCGTAAGAAAACTTCTTTGCAGGATGTAAGGAAATACTTTTTCAGTGTAAGAGTAGTTGATAATTGGAATTGGCTAAGCGAGGAGGTAGTTAATGCTATCTCACTCCATAGTTTTAAGGACAGGTATGATAAGTATCACTAAGTATTAAATGGAACCGATTAGGAGACGGGAAGATACGAGCTTTGGGCTCTTTCCCGTAAACACAATTAGGTAATTGCACGCACACGCGCACACACACACACACACACACACACACACACACACACACACACACACACACACACACACACACTTTAATCATAAAGAGATAGATTGGATAAATCTTGACCCACACAGTGGTGAGGACTCATTCAGGGCAAGATTCGTAGATTGCGTACAAGGGAATTTCCTACACCAACATGTAATGGAACCAACAATGGCCAGGGGTGGGGATGAGCCATCACTACCTGATCTAGTGTTCACAGATAATGTGTTGGATATTGAAAAAATTGAGTATGAACCACCAATTGGAAAGAGTGACCACTGTGTGTTGTTGATGGAGTATATCATTGAAGATATTCTTCTTGAGAGTAGAGGCACTGAGGACATGAGGAGGAACTATCCGAAAGGAGATTACATCAAAATGAATGAGCTTTTTGCAGTTATTGACTGGAGAACCTTATTTTACAACAAATCTGTACAAGAAATGTATGACATCTTTTGTGAGAAATATGGGAAGATAGTAGATTGCTGCATACCTTTCACCAAAGTAGGTGTAACTCATGCCAGAGAGAAATGGTTCGATAATGGGTGTAAAAGAGCTAAGGAGTGGAGAGACAAATGCTGGAAAAGGTATAGGAGGAGAAAAAACATAAATGCCTGGCAAACCTACAAAAGAGCAAGAAATGACTACCTAAGTAAAAGGAGAGAGGCAGAGAGAGACTATGAGAGGGACATCACCAGGAAGGCTAAAGAAAATCCCAAGCTTTTCCACAGCTTTATCAGAGGAAAAATGAAGGTAAAAGAACAGGTTTTAAGGCTAAAGAGAGTGGATGGAAGCATCACTGAGACGGATGAAGAGATCTGCAAAGAATTGAACAAGGAGTTTCAGTCAGTATTTGCAGTAGAAAATACCCCACCCCCTCAGATTGCAGTGATAGAAGCTCAAGGGCCGGTATTAGAGAACATCAACCTTACAGCCACAGAGGTATGCAAAGCGCTGATGGATTTAGATGTTCATAAAGCTACAGGTCCTGATGACATATCCCCTCATGTGCTTAAAAAATGCGCAAACACAATATCAGTGTCACTAAGTATCATATTTAAGGAGTCACTGGAGTCGGGGGAGATTCCAAGATGCTGGAAACAAGCAAATGTGATACCTATCTTCAAAAAGGGAAGGAGGGATACGGCTCTGAACTATAGACCAGTTTCCTTGACCAGCATAGTTTGCAAAGTTATGGAGAAACTACTAAGGAAACATATCTCTCTTCACTTGGAATCCTTCAACATTTTGTCAGTGATGCAACATGGCTTCAGAGAAGGTAGATCAACAGTAACAAACTTATTAGAATTTTATGATGAGGTAAGCCTAATCTCACAGGAAAGAGAGGGCTCTGCAGATTGCATATTCCTAGACTTCCACAAAGCGTTTGACACTGTTCCACATGGGAGACTTATTAGGAAGTTGCAAGCAATGGCTAGAACAGGTGGAAATGTCTTGGAATGGATAAAAACTTACTTAGAAGGAAGGGAACAGAGGGTTAGAGTAAGACACTCAGTGTCTGAATGGAGAAGAGTTAGTAGTGGAGTTCCACAGGGTTCAGTTTTAGGGCCACTTTTGTTCCTTGTATATGTAAATGACCTACCAGAGTTTGTATATTTATTCATGAATATGTTTGCAGATGATGCAAAGATTGTGAAGAAAGTAGGAAATGAGAACAATGGTAGAGAACTTCAGGCAGATCTAAATAGTCTGCACGAGTGGTCAGAAAAGTGGCTAATGAAATTCAATACTTCGAAATGTAAGGTAATGAGAATGGGTACAAATGCAAGAAGGCCCAAGCTTGACCACTTGGTGGATGGAGTACAACTTCAAGAGACAGAAAATGAGAGAGATCTATGAGTAAACATACTAGCAGATTTGTCTCCAGAAATACATATAAATGGCATAGTAAGGGCAGCATATGCACTGTTATCAAATGTAAGGGTAGCCTTCATGCACTTGGACAAAAAAATGTTCAGAAATATTTATGTAACCTATGTGAGGCCAAAACTCGAATATGAAATCCACACTTGAAAAAGCACATAGCTAAGCTTGAAAAAGTTCAAAGACATGCCACGAAACTGGTGCAAGAAATACGTAATCTCAGTTATGACGAGAGGTTGAGGGAACTAGACTTACCATCACTCGAAGCTAGAAGATTGAGGGGTTATATGGTGACAGTCTTTAAATTCCTTCATGGTTATGATAGAGTGTATAGGGATCGATATTTTGATATGGCAGTCGCCAGAACTAGAGGTCATAGTTTGAAGCTTCGTAAGAAAACTTCTTTGCGCTGTGTAAGGAAATTCTTTTTTAGTGTAAGAGTAGTTGATAATTGGAATTCGCTAAGCGAGGAGGTAGTTAATGCTATCTCAATCAATAGTTTTAAGGACAGGTATGATAAGTATCACAAAGTATAAAATGGAACCGATCTGGAGACGGGAAGATACGAGCGTTGGGCTCTTTCCTGTAAGCACAATTAGGTAATCACACACACACACACACACACACACACACACACACACACACACACACACACACACACACACACATATATATATATATATATATATATATATATACCTATCATGATACTGGATATATACTAGCTATGGGATATATACCGTAATCACAATTAGGTAATCACATATATATATATATATATATATATATATATATATATATATATATATATATATATATATATATATATATATATATATATATATATATATATATATATATATATATATATATTTTGCCTTGTCCATATGTCTGAAGGCTACCCTTGCATTTGCTAAAAAAGCATATGCAGTCCTTACTATGCCATTTTTTGCATTTATAGAGACAAATCTGCTAATATGTTTATTAATAGATCTCTCATCATTCTCAGTCTATTGAAGTTTTGCACTTGCTATTGAGTATTTAAGCTTAAGCCTTCTCGCACTTGTACCCATACTGATTATCTTACATTTTGAAGTACTGAATTTCATTAGCCACTTTTTTGACCATTTATGCTGATTATTTAGGTCTTCCTGAAGTTCTCTACCATTGTTCTCATTTCTTACTTTCTCCACAATATTTGCATCATCTGCAAGCATATTCATGAATAAATTTACAGACTGTGGTAGGTCATTTACATATACAAGGAGCAAAAGTGGCCCTAAAACTGAACCCTATCTAGCCACACTACTAACTCTTCTCCATTCAGATACTGAGTTTCTCACTCTAACCCTCTATTCCCTTCCTTCTAAGTAAATTTTTAGCCATTCCAAGACATTTCCACATATTTTCCCCATTACTTGCAACTTCATAATAAGTCTCCCATGTGGGACCGTGTCAAATGCTCTCTGGAAGTCTAGGAATATGCAATCTGCAGAGCCCTCTCTTTCCTGTAAGATTTGGCGTACTTCATCATAAAATTCTAATAAATTTGTTACTGTTGATCTACCTTCTCTGAAGCCATCTAGTCTCATTGACAAAAAGTTGAAGGAATCCAAGTGAAAAAGATGTGTTTCCTTACTAGTTTCTCCATAACTTTGCAAACTGTTCTGGTCAAGGAAACAGGTCGATTGTTTAGAGCCATATTTCTCTTTCCCTTTTTGAAAATAGGTACCTCATTTGCTTGTTTACAGCATCTTGCAATCTCCCCTGACTCCAGCGACTTTTCAAATAAGATACTTAGTGCTTCTGATAATCATTTAGCAAATTTCTTAAGTACATGAGGAGATATATCATCAGGACCTGTAGCTTTATGGGCGTCTAACTCCATCAATACTTTGCATAGCTCTTTGGATAGAAAAGATGATGCCCTCAAATACTAACCTATGAGATCCCACTTCTGAAATCTGAGGGTGTGGGGTATATTCTACTGTAAATGCTGACTCAAACTCCTTTTTCAATTCTTTGCAGATCACTTCATCTGCCTCAGTGATGATTCCATTTGCTCATTTTAGCTTTAAAATCTATTCTTTTACCTCTAGTTTTCCTCTGATAAAGCTGGGAAAAAGTTTGGGATTTTTTTGTAGCCTTCCTGGTGATATTCCTTTCATAGTCTCTCTCTGCCTCTCTTCTTTAGGTAGGTACTCATTTCTTACTCCTTTATAAGTCTACCAGGCATTTATGATTTTTCTCCTCCTTTGCCTTTTCCAGCATATGTCGCTTCACTCCTTAGCTCTCTTACACTCATTATTGATCTATTTCTCTCTGGTAAGAATAAGTCCTATTTTGGTGAAAAGTATGCAGCAATATGCTATCTTCCCATTTTCCTCACAAACGATGTTGTACATTTCTTGTTCATATTTGTATTTAAATAATGTCTTCCAGTCAATAACTGCAAAAGGCTCATTTATTTGGATGTAATCTTCTTTCGGATAGTTCCTCCTTGTATCCTCAGTGCCTCTACTTTCAGGCAGAACATTGATGATATACTCTGTCAACAACACACAGTGGTCCCTCTTTCCAATTGGTGGTTCAAATTAAAGTTTTTCAATATCCAACGCATTATCTGTGAATACTAGATCAAGCAGCGATGGCTCATCCCCACACCTGGCTTTTGTTGGTTCCTGTACATGTTGGTTTAGGATATTCCTTTGTGAACAATCAAGGAATCTTACTCCAAATGAGTCCTTTCCACATTGTGGGTCAAGATTTATCCAATCTCTCTCTCTCTCTCTGATTAAAATCTCCCATAATCAATATCCTACATTTTCTCTCCTTTGCAATAATAACAACTGAGTTTATGACTTCAGTAGTACCTATATGACTTTCCACACTGGTGGGTATTATAATGTTATCTGACCCAGTATTTATGCAAGCAACAAGAAATTCCTTGAGCTTACTTTCTATAGCAAAATTTGTATCTTCAACCTGAAAACTTTCACTTCTGAGCAGTGCTCTCCCTCCATCAGTCCTCTCAGATTCAACCCTTAATATTCTGAAGCCCTTAGGAAAAACTGTGACACTGTTTATGTCCTCACTTAACTTAGTCTCTGTAACTGCTAGTATATCTGCCTTACTTTTGTGAATCTTATCCTTTAATTCTACTGCCTTACCAGCTATTCCAGTAGCAATTGTGTACAGCAATCTTAATGAGGCACCATTCCATGATTTTCTCTCATTCTTTTTTTATCCTCCCTTTATCTGGAAGAACTCTAAAAGAAAAATTTTTCATCTCTTCATTTCTTTCCTCATTTAACCTTCTAGCCTCTTGCAACAGGTTTTGATCCTTTCCACCTTTTCTTGTGTTCTGTATGGTCTAATTAACACTATTTTGAATTCTTGAGAGTCATTTAGGTTTTCTTTTCTCATCAATATTTTTATCCATGAGTCCCCTCTCTCAAAGTATCCTTTGAGAGAAGGGACACCAGTGAGTTTGGGGGAAGCTGTAATATGAACAGAGTGGCTTTCAGATAGAATGCGTTCATCCTTGGTATAGCAGATAAAAGCTGTAAGGTGTGTTTCCCTTTTGACCTTTTGTGGTGTAGTTGGCAGCACCTTGGCATAATAATTATATGACCTAGGTTCAAGTCCCGGTTGTGGTAAAATTATTCATGTTTTCACATATGGTAATGTACTTATTTGATTATTGTTTGTCCTGAATGAGATTGGGAGTTGAATTAAATGTGAAAAAGAAGCCATGAGTGAGGTTGGGGGAAATTGTAATGTGAACAGAGTGGCATTCAGATAGAATACGTTTATCCCTAGTATGGTAGATAAAAGCCGTAAGGTGTGCTTTTGACCTTATGTGGTGTAGTTGGTAGTGCCTTGGCATAATAATTATATGACCTAGGTTCAAGTCCCAGTCGGGGTAAAAATTATTCATGTTTTCACATATGGTAATATGCTTATTTGATTATTGTTGGTCCCGAATGAGACTGGGAGTTGAATTAAATGCAAAAACGAAGCCACGAGTGAGGCTGTTGGAAACTGTAATATGAAGAGAGTGGCATTCAGATTGAATGCTTCCATCCCTAGTATAGCAGATAAAAGCTGTAAGGTGTGTTTCCCTTTTGACCTTATGTGGTGTAGTTGGTAGCACCTTGGCATAATAATTATATGACCTAGGCTCAAGTGCCGGTCGGGGTAAAAATTATTCATATATATATATATATATATATATATATATATATATATATATATATATATATATATATATATATATATATATATATATATATATATATATATATATATATATAATGAGTATGATATCACGTATCATGACTGTGAAGTTAAGCTTAATAACATATATTTGAGGTATAATCCATTTCCCCAGAGCATAAGCATTATATAATTTGGGGATGTTGTTAATACTTAATATTCCATGGATGTAAGTGTTCACAATTTTTTTTTTTAAGAGTGTGACACTGGGACAGGCAGAAACTGCCCTCATCAACAAAAGGCCCGGGCACGAGAAAATACCAAGATGAAGGAGAAGAAAAAGGTTAAGGGCAAGGCAGAGATGAGGTAATGCCACACAAAGGAAAACGACAGACATAAAAAACAGTCAAAGTAAAGAGGATCCAGAGATATGGAGGACTAGGCTCTGAGATGACGTTAGATCTGCTTTTTGAAGGATGAAAGGTCATAAGAATTAGGAAAGACAGAAGGAGGAAGAGAGTTCCAGAGTCTGGAGGTAGATGGGAAGAAGCAGTCGCTGCACCGACCAATCCGCGAGCTACAAATCTCAACACAGTACCTGTGAGATGAGGCCGCTTGGCGAGTGTTACGCGGCCTCGGCAGTGGAGGAGGTATGCAACTCGCCAACTCATCAGAGCAGCGATGGAAGTAGTAGCGATAGAATTGCGAAAGGGAAGATACCTTACGGCGAAGAGAGAGAGAATCCAGGTTAGAAGTAAGAGAAGGATCATTAATGAGTCTGACTGCCTTAGATTCAACCCTATCAAGAAGATTAGTAATGGAAGAAGCACCCCAGATGTGTGAGCAGTATTCTAAGCAAGGGTGGATAAGACCTTTGTAAATTTTAAGTAACTGCAATGAGGAAAAGTAATAACGAAAACGAAACAAAACCCCCAATTTTTTGGATGAAGATTTAGAAGTTTGGATTATGTGATTTCCCCAAGACAAGTTAGAGGCTATATGGATTCCTAATATATTGATAGAGTTAAGAGGATAAATGTCATTAGTTTCGAAGACAATAGGGTTATCAGGAGGAGAAGAAGATAAAGAGATAGCCAGAAACTGTGTCTTGGAGGCATTGAATTTAACTAAATTTTGAGTGCCCCATTCAGATACTCTCTGCAAATCGGAGTTAAAAGTAGAAGAAAGAGTGATACGAGATTGATTACGAGTAACAGATGAAGGTTGTGAAGAAAAGGCAGAGGAAAAGTGAAGGGTAGAATCATCGGCAAAGGCATGAAGAAGAGAGGAAGATGGGGATTGTATAAGATCATTGATGAAGAGAAGGAAGAGAGTAGGTGAAAGAACAGAGCCCTGTGGAACACCACTGGAAACAGAGAAAGGGCTAGATGTCGCGCCATCAACAACTACAGATATAGAACGGTCAGTAAGAAAACTGGAAATCAGAGAACAGAAAGAAGGGGTAAAGCCATAGGCAGGGAGTTTGGCCAACAAAGCCTTGTGCCAGACTCTGTCAAAAGCCTTAGAGATATCAAGGGCAACGACAAAGGATTCCCCATACTTCCTCAGAGAAGATTACCATACATGAGTAAGATAGGACAGGAGATCACCTGTGGATCTTGCCTTGCGGAAGCCGTACTGGTGATCGGAGATAAGTGAGTTAGATTCAAGGCGTTTCAAGAAGTGACCATTGAGCAAAGCTTTGAAAACTTTAGCAATAGAGGAGGTTAGAGCAATAGGTCAGTAGTTAGAAGGAATAGAGCGGTCACCCTCCTTAGGAACAGGTTGAACTAGAGCATGCTTCCAAGATGAAGGATAGATACTGGTTGACAGAATGAGGCGAAAAAGACGGCAAAGCACAGGAGCCAGTTCATCTGCACACTCCTTAAGGAACCTTGCTACTAACCGTATGCCAGAGATATTTCAGCGTAATGCATATACATACATATGGACTTAGGATTTTCTTCACATTTTGAAATGGCTTTGTACTCATATATGCTGATATTGTCTTTTTTTTCAACAGCTTTGGCTCATATGATGAAACATTTACAAGGGAAGTTCCGAGCTCTGGGCAACATTGGCGATGTGTTAATGAAGATGAAAAATTATGATGAGGCTGTGAAAGTATATCAGAAGCAATTAGTCTTGGCCAAACAATCTCGTGATAAAGTTCTTGAGGCCTCAGCGTATGGCGCACTTGGCTTGGCTCACAGACTTCTGAAGTGTTTTGACAAAGCTCTCGGTTATCATACTCAGGTACAGAGTATTCTTTATATGTGATAAATTTTGATTGTTTGCATACTGAACATTTATATTATTTTTATTGTGACAAATTTAGTGTCCAGCGTAAATTATTTTCAAAATGTCACACACACACACACACACACACACACACACACACACACACACACACACACACACACACACACACACACACACACACACACACACACACACACACACACACACACACACACACACACACACACACACACACACACACACACACACACACACACACACACACACACACACACACACACACACACACACACACACACACACACACACACACACACACACACACACACACACACACACACACACACACACACACACACACACACACACACACACACACACACACACACACACACACACACACACACACACACACACACACACACACACACACACACACACACACACACACACACACACACACACACACACACACACACACACACACACACACACACACACACACACACACACACACACACACACACACACACACACACACACACACACACACACACACACACACACACACACACACACACACACACACACACACACACACACACACACACACACACACACACACACACACACACACACACACACACACACACACACACACACACACACACACACACACACACACACACACACACACACACACACACTTCTTTGCAGGATGTAAGGAAATACTTTTTCAGTGTAAGAGTAGTTGATAATTGGAATTGACTAAGCGAGGATGTAGTTAATGCTATCTCAATCCATAGTTTTAAGGACAGGTATGATAAGCATCACTAAGTATAAAATGGAACCGATCAGGAGACGGGAAGATACGAGCTTTGGGCTCTTTCCCGTAAACACAATTAGGTAATCACAATTAGGTAATCGCACACACACACACACACACACACACACACACACACACACACACACACACACACACACACACACACACACACACACACACAGGGGGGATACGGCTCTGAACTATAGACCAGTTTCCTTGACCAGCATAGTTTGCAAAGTTATGGAGAAACTACTAAGGAAATATATCTCTCTTCACTTGGAATCCTTCAACTTTTTGTCAGTGAGGCAACATGGCTTCAGAGAAGGCAGATCAACAGTAACAAACTTATTAGAATTCTATGATGAGGTAAGCCGAATCTTACAGAAAAGAGAGGGCTGGGCAGATTGCATATTCCTAGACTTCCAGTAAGCGTTTGACACTGTTCCACATGGGAGACTTATTAGGAAGCCGCAAGCAATGGCTAGAATAGGTGGAAATGTTTTGGAATGGATAAAGACTTACTTAGAAGGAAGGGAACAGAGGGTTAGAGTAAGACACTCAGTGTCTGAATGGAGAAGAGTTAGTAGTGGAGTTCCACAGGGTTCAGTTTTAGGGCCACTTTTGTTCCTTGTATATGTAAATGACCTACCAGAGCCTGTAAATTCATTCATGAATATGTTTGCAGATGATGCAAAGATTGTGAAGAAAGTAAAAAACGAGAACAATGGTAGAGAACTTCAGGAGGATCTAAATAATCTGCATGAGTGGTCAGAAAAGTGGCTAATGAAATTCAATACTTCAAAATGTAAGGTAATGAGAATGGCTACAAGTGCAAGAAGGCCCAAGCTTGACTACTTGGTGGCTGGAGTACAACTTCAAGAGACAGAAAATGAGAGAGATCTAGGAGTAAACATACTGGCAGATTTGTCTCCAGAAATACATATAAATGACATAGTAAGGGCAGCATATGCATTCTTATCAAATGTAATGGTAACCTTCAGGCACATGGACAAAGAAATGTTCAGAAATATTTATGTAACCTATGTGAGGCCAAAACTCGAATATGCAGCCCCCTTTTGGAATCCACACTTGAAAAAGCACATAGCTAAGCTTGAAAAAGCTCAAAGACATGCCACGAAACTGGTGCCAGAAATACGCAAACTCAGTTATGATGAGAGGCTGAGGGAATTAGACTTACCATCACTGGAAGCTAGAAGATTAAGGGGGGATATGGTGACAGTCTTTAAATTCCTTCATGGTTATGATAGAGTGGATAGGGATCGATATTTTGATATGGCTTGCTCTAGAACTAGAGGTCATAGTTTGAAGCTTCGTAAGAAAACTTCATTGCAGGATGTAAGGAAATACTTTTTCAGTGTAAGAGCAGTTGATAATTGGAATTGGCTAAGCGAGGAGGTAGTTAATGCTATCTCAATAGTTATAAGGACAGGTATGATAAGTATCACTAAGTATAAAATGGAACCGATCAGGAGACGGGAAGATACGAGCTTTGGGCTCTTTCCCGTAAACACAATTAGGTAATCACAATTAGGTAATCACACACACACACACACAGCCTTCAGGCACATGGACAAGGAGATGTTCAGAAATATTTATGTAACCTATGTGAGGCCAAAACTCGAATATGCAGCCCCCTTTTGGAATCCGCACTTGAAAAAGCACGTAGCTAAGCTTGAAAAAGTTCAAAGACATTCCACGAAACTGGTGCCAGAAGTACGTAATCTCAGTTATGATTAGAGGCTGAGGGAATTAGACTTACCATTACTGGAAGCTAGAAGATTGAGGGGGAATATGGTGACAGTCTTCAAATTCCTTCATGGTTATGATAGAGTGAATAGGGATCGATATTTTGATATGGCAGGCTCTAGAACTAGAGGTCATAGTTTGAAGCTTCGTAAGAAAACTTCTTTGCAGTATGTAAGGAAATGCTTTTTCAGTGTAAGAGTAGTTGATAGTTGGAATTCGCTAAGCGAGGAGGTAGTTAATGCTATCTCAATCCATAGTTTTAAGGACAGGTATGATAAGTATCACTAAGTATAAAATGGAACCGATCAGGAGACGGGAAGATACGAGCTTTGGGCTCTTTCCCGTAAACACAATTAGGTAATCACAATTAGGTAATCACACCCACACACACAGCTTTCAGGCACATGGACAAGGAGATGTTCAGAAATATTTATGTAACCTATGTGAGGCCAAAACTCGAATATGCAGCTCCTTTTTGGAATCCGCACTTGAAAAAGCACGTAGCTAAGCTTGAAAAAGTTCAAAGACATGCCACGAAACTGGTGCCAGAAATACGCAATCTCAGTTATGATTAGAGGCTGAGGGAATTAGACATATTATCACTCGAAGCTAGAAGACTGAGGGGGGATATGGTGACAGTCTTCAAATTCCTTCATGGTTATGATAGAGTGAATAGGGATCGATATTTTGATATGGCAGGCTCTAGAACTAGAGGTCATAGTTTGAAGCTTTGTAAGAAGACTTCTTTGCAGGATGTAAGGAAATACTTTTTTTCAGTGTAAGAGTAGTTGATAGTTGGAATTCGCTAAGCGAGGAGGTAGTTAATGCTATCTCAATCCATAGTTTTAAGGACAGGTATGATAAGTATCACTAAGTATAAAATGGAACCGATCAGGAGACGGGAAGATACGAGCTTTGGGCTCTTTCCCGTAAGCACAATTAGGTAATCACACACACACACACACACACACACACACACACACACACACACACACACACACACACACACACACACACACACAATACAGGTATAATAAGTATCACTAAGTATAAAATGGAACCGATCAGGAGACGGGAAGATACGAGCTTTGGGCTCTTTCCCGTAAATACAATTAGGTAATCACAATTAGGTAATCACAAACGGATTTTGAATATAGATATTGCTGACTGTGGAGACACTAGTTTTTAATACATTTCTCTTGCATATCGTTACTTATCTGTTATTATTATTATTATTATTATTATTCATAGGAGCTCACCATACGCCAAGAAATGGGGGATGTTAAAGGTGAATGTAAGGCCCATGGTCACCTGGGTGCTGTTCACATGTCTTTGGCCAATTATACAAATGCCATGAAATGCTACGAGGAACAATTAGAAAGAGCAAAGGAATTAAAGGTAAGTTTGATATATATATATATATATATATTATATATATATATATATATATATATATATATATATATATATATATATATATATATATATATATATATTATTTTATTATTTTTTTTTCTCAATGGTCGGGGGGAGGGGTAGTAGAGGATTTCCGGAGGACGTAAGGGGAGGACAATTGGCTGTTAGACGACTGAAGCAAAAAGAAAAGGAATTGGAGACAATGATAATAAACATGAATGATAAAATTCAGAAAATGGATAACGAAATGAAATAGAATGAAGCACTCAGAGAAGAAATAAGATTTTTGGAGGAAGCAAATAAAACACAAGGGCAAGAGAGAAAAGAACTAGACAAATTTAAAAAAGATTAATTGACGTAATTCTCTCTCACGTACATAATTTGAAGGGTGGAGAGGGGGAGAGGCTTTCAGTCTTTCTCTTTCTTTTCCTTCCAAATTTATCCTCCATTATATGGCACTGTGTTTATGTGTATGTATGTATGTATGTTCAGGTTTATATGTGTACGTATATGCAATTAAGTACATGCACTTTCCTCTGCTGTGTTACCCTCAGATGACAATGATGTGTATGAGTATGCATGGATGTGTCTTTATCTGTAGTAAGGACGAATAACTCCTTTTGCTGAAATGAATACCACAAACTCTCTCTCTCTCTCTCTCTCTCTCTCTCTCTCTCTCTCTCTCTCTCTCTCTCTCTCTCTCTCTCTCTCTCTCTCTCTCTCTCTCTCTCTCTCTCTCTCTCTCTCTCTCTCTCCTTGATATGTATGGCTATGAAGCCCCAGTGGTGTTTCTATTGCTCATCTAATTAATGCATGCATATGTATATATATATATATATATATATATATATATATATATATATATATATATATATATATATATATATATATATATATGTATATATATATATATATATATATATATATATATATATATATATATATATATATATATGTGTGTGTATGTATGTGTGTGTATATATATATGTATGTACCTACTTATTATTCTAACCTGAAAATTGTATTCTATATCTGCTTCAAATTGTCTGCAGTAGTACGGAATTTAAATGATAGCACTCAACAAGGGCTATTGAAAATATTGTCACAATGATTACTCTTCAAGTACTCTTCAATTATTACACTATATTTTATTATTGATTACTTGCTATGATATTTTAAATTAATTGCAAATTCTATTAGTATGTTATTTTTACATAACCACATAGATTGTAATGTTATCAACTGCAATATGACTGGGAGTGCCCATGTGCACATGTCCCCATGTACAGTTATCTGAATAAATAAAAAAAAAAAAAAAAAAAAGAGCTGGAAGGAGAACGGAGTGAACTAGAAACCAGAAGTTCTAAGCAAGAAGATAACAATAAACAGCTGAAGAAATACATGGTAGTTCACTGCTCTCTTCTTAGAGAGATGAGATTGCTGCTTGGAATGTCACAATAAAGGAAAACATCAAACAATTTAGATAAGAGTTTCAGGATCTGAATACGGGACCCGATACCATGAAAAATTCCTTTTCTGATGCACTAAAGGGGAATGTGGCAGTAAAGGAGGCTGTGAGGGTGATGACACTGGAAAAAACACAATTAGTTGAATATAAAGAAACAGTAACAAAAAAATGAAAGACGTTGTGATGGAAAGGGATAATCCAATTATTAAACAGGCGCTTGATAAAGAGAAGACAGTGGTAATCTCGAGTATAAGCGAATCCCAGGAACCAACATGGCAGGGGAGACTTGAAGATAATAAAGCTAGTATTTTAGACCTGATAAGGAAGCTTGGAGTAGTAAGTTGTCCTGAGGATATTGTAAACATTCACCAACTAGGTAAATATTCTAAGGAGGGAAAGCAAAGACCACTGAAAGTAACCTTTGAGAGAGGGGACACATGTAGAGAGACCTTCAAGAATTAAAAACAGTGTTCATTAGACCATGCAGAACACAAAGAAATGGAAAGAATAAAAAACATGTTGCAAGACTCTAGAGGGTTAAATGAGGAAAGAAATGAAGAAAAAAAAATCATTTGCTAGCTCTTCCAGACAAGTGGGAGATGAAGAAGATAATGATAGAAAATCAGGGAATGGGGCCTCGTTAAGATTGTTAAACACAAATGCTGATGAAGTAGTTGGTAAGGCAGTAGAATTAAAAGATAGGATTCACAACAGTAAGGCAGATATAGTAGCAGTTAAATAGACTAAGCTGAGTGAGGACATAAACACAGCCACAGTTTCTCCTAAGGGCTTCAGAATATTACGGGTTGAATCTGAGCTGGCTGGTGGAGGGATAGTACTGCTCATAAGTGAAAAGATTCAGATTGAAGAAATAAATCTTGCAACAAAAAGTGAGTTCAAGGAATTTCTTTTTGCTTGCATATATACTGGGTCAGAGAGCATTATAATAACTGTTGTATATAACCCACCAGTGAACCAACATAGGCTAGAAGTTTATGAGGAAAGTCATACATGTACTATTGAAGTAATAAACTCAGCTGTTAGCATTGCACAGGAGAGATAATGTAGGCTTTTGATTATGGGAGATTTTAATCATAAAGAGATAGATAGGATAAATCTTGACCCAAAGTGCTGAAGACTCATATGGGGCAAGATTCCTAGATTGCAAAAACGGGAATTTCCTACACCAACATATACTGGTACAATTGAAGGCCAGGGGTGGGGATGAGCCATCACTACTTGATCTAGTATTCACAGATAACGTGTTGGATATTGAAAAATTTAGTATGAACCACCAGTTGGAAAGAGTGACCACTGTGTATTGTTGATGGAGTATATCATCTAAGTTGTTCTGTCTGCGAGTAGAGGCATTGAGGACTTGAGGAGGAACTATCCAAAAGGAGATTACTTCAAAATGAATGAGCTTTTTGCAGTTATTGACTGGAGGACCTTATTTAACAACAAATCTGTACAGGAAACTTATGACATCTTTTGTGAGGATTATGGGAAGATTGTAGATTCCTGCATTCCTTTCACCAAAATAGGAGTAATTCATGTCAGAGAGAAATGGTTCAATATTGAGGGTAGGAGAGCTAAGGAGTTGAGAGACAAATGCTGGATAAGCTTTAGAGGGAGAAAAAACATAAATGCCTTGCACTTATAATAGAGCAAGAAATGATTACCTAAGTAAAAGAGGAGAGGTAGAGAGAGACTATGAAAGGGATATAACCAGGAAGGCTAAAGAGAATCCCAAGCTATTCCACAGCTTTATCAGAAGGTAAAAGAATAAGTTTTAAAACTTAAGAGGGCAGATGGAACCAACACTGAGATGGATGAAAAGATCTGCGAATAATTGAACAAGGAGTTTCAGTGAGTATTTACAGTAGAAAATACCCCACCCCCTCAGATTGCAGAGATAGAAACTCACGGGCTGGTATTAGAACACATCATCTCTTCATTCACAGAGATATGCAAAGCGCTGATGGAGTTAGATGTTAATAAAGCTACAGGTCCCGATGATATATCCCCTAATGTACTTAAGAAATGCACTAATTCAATATCAATGGCACTAAGCATCATATTTAAAAAGTCGCTGGAGTCAGGGGAGATTCCAAGATGCTGGAAACAAGCAAACATGATAACTATTTTCAAAAAGGGAAGGAGGGATAAGACTCTAAACTATAGACCTGCTTCCTTGATCAGCATAGATTAGAAAGTTATGGAGAAATTACTAAGGAAACATCTCTCTTCTCTTGGAATCCTTCAACTTTTTGTCAATGAGACAACATGGCTTCAGAGATGGTAGATCAACAGTAACAAACTGAATAGAATTTTCTGATGAGGTAAGCCAAATCATACAGTAAAGAAAGGGCTAGACAGATTGCTTATTCCTAGAGTTCCAGAAAGCATTTGACACTGTTTGACATGGGAGACTTATTAAGAACCTGCAAGCAATGGTAAAAATAGGTGGAAATGTCTTGAAATGGATAAAAACATGCTTAGAAGAAAGGGAACAGAGGGTTAGAGTAAGATACTCAGTGTCTGAATGGAGAAGTTAGTAATAGAGTTCCACAGGGCTCAGTTTTAGGGCCACTTTTGTTCGTTGTATATGTAAATATCATACCAGAGTTTGTAAATTAATTCATGGATATGTTTGCAGATGATGCAGAGATAGTGAAAAAAGTAAGAACGAGAACAGTGGTAGAAAACTTCAGGAAGACCAAAATAGTCTGCATGAGTGGTCAAAGAAGTGCCTAATGAAATTCAACACTTCAAACTGTAAGGTAATGAGAATGGGTACAAGAGCAAGAAGGCCCAAACTTGGCTACCCGATGGTAGGAGTAGAAATTCAAGAGACAAAGAATGAGAGAGATCTAGAATTAAACATACTGGCCGATTTGTCTCCAGAAATGCATATGAATGGTATTGTAAGGGCAGCATATGCTTTCTTAGCAAATGGAAGGGTAGCCTTCAGGCATATGGACAAGGAAATGTTTAGAAATATTTATGCAACCTATATGAGGCCACAGCTTGAATATGTAGCCCCCATTTGGAATCCGCACTTGAAAAATCACGTACTTAAGCTAGAAAAAGTTCAAAGACATGCTACGAAACTGGTGCCAAAAATACGCAATCTTAGTTATGATGAGAGGCTGAGGGAATTAGACTTGTCATCACTCGAAGCTAGAAGATTGTGTGGGATATGGAGACTGTTTTTAGATTCCTTCTAGGTTATGACAAGAGTGGATAGGGATCGATATTTTGATATGGCTAGCACTAGAATTAGAGGTCATAATTTGAAGCTTTGCAAGAAAAAATCTTTTCAGTATGTAAGGAAGTACTTTTTTAGTGTAAGAATAATTGATATTTGGAATTCGCTAAGGGTGGAGGTAGTTAAAGCTAACTTAATCTATAGGTTCAAGGACAAGTATGATAAGTATCATTAAGTATAAAAAGGAGCTGACCATGAGACGGGACGTTACGAGCTTGGGGTCTTTCTCATAAGCACAATTAGGTATATATATATATATATATATATATATATATATATATATATATATATATATATATATATATATATATATATATATATATATATATATATATATATATATATATATATATATATATATATATATATATATATATATATATATATATATATATATATATATATATATATATATATATATATATATATCAACCTATGAACACAATTTTCAAACAAATTTTACATTGACCCACGAACAATTTTTGAGGTATGAATGCACATACACATGCACATCTGCCTGTGCAACTAATATTCACCCTTGCAGCCGCGTGTTTGCTCTCAGTTCTGCATTGGTGCCCGCACTGTGAAGTTCGTTCATTATTCTGTTGTTGTAGATTTCCAGATTTTTTGCTTTTTACTTTAAACTAGCCTGCATTATGGCTCCCCAGAATTTAAGAAGTGACTGTGATAGTGGTGTTTAAAATTCTAAACGTATTTCATTTGAAATGAAAATGAAATAATAGCTAAACATGAGAACGGTGTTTGCGTTTCTGATATTGCCATGCAGTATAACATGGCAAAATCGACATCTGTACTATTATAAAGAATAAAGAGGTCTTAAAGGTGTCTGACGTGGCTAAAGGAGCTACTGTTTTAACGATGCAAAGGTGTCAGGTCATAAAAGAGGTAGAAAAATTATTGTTAGCTTGGGAAAATGAAAAAGAGTTTGCTGGAGATAGTGTTAGTGACGATATAATATGCGCGAAGGCTCTACAGTTACACCATGATTTAGTAGCAAAAACTCCAAGTGCTAGAGGCGCTAAAATTGACAAAATTAAATCAAGTAGAGGTAGTTTGAAAAATTTCGTCGACAAACTGGAATTCATAGTGTTGTTAGGCATGGAGAGATGGTTAGTTCGGACCAAAGAGCAGCGGATGCCTATGTGCTAGAATTCGCTAAATTTATCAAGTGAAGGTTATATGTCTTACAGCAAGATTTTAAGTATGATGAAACAAGACTGTTTTTGGAAAAAAAAATGTCTAAAAGGACCTACATAACTCAAGAGGAGAAGGCACTACCTGGCCACAAACCAATGAAGGACAGGCTTACACTTTAATTGTGCACTAATGCAAGTGAGGATTGCAAGAGTAAGCCTCTTTTAGTTTACCACTTTGAAATTCCGCGCATTTTTAAGTGCAATAATGTGATGGTTAGACTTTTGGTAATGTGGAAATCAAATTGCAAGAATTGGGTAACACTTATCCTATTCATAGAATGGTTGAGTGAAGTTTTTGTGCCAGCTGTTAAGAAATATCTTGAGGATAATGGACAATGCTCCTGCCCATCCTCTAGGTTTGGAAGAAGACCATGCTATCGATTACGACTTCATATAGGTCAAATTTCTGCCTCCAAACACAACTCCTCTAGTTCAGCCCACGGACCAGCAAGTCATTTCAAATTTTAATATGCTGTATACGAAGGGTCTTTTTGCCAAGTGTTTCCAGGTCACAAACGACACGGATTTGACCCTTCATGAATTCTGAAAAGACCACTTCAATATTCTCCACTGCACGGGCCTCATTGACAAAGCATGGAAGGAGGTCTCTTACTGCACGTTGCAGTCTGCCTGGAGGAAATTTTGGCCAGGTTGTGTGACTGATAGAGACATTGAGGATTTCAAGCAAGATACAGTTGTTAACATAGTGAATGGGATTGCGGGCACAGGCAAAAGTTTGGGCTTGGTGGTCAACGAGGAGGATGTGGAGAAGCTGATGGAGGACCACAAACAAGAACTCACCACTGAAGAATTGATCGTTTTTCAACATGAACGGATGAAGACTATCCAAGAGGAGCAATCAGTGGAGGAAGGGGATGAAAGGGTAAAGGTTTCAAGTGAAAAGTTTAAAAAAGATTTTAGCAAGAAGAGTGATGTGCAGGCTTTCATTGAGACTCATCACCCCGACAAAGCTGTGAGCAACAGAACAGTGAAAATTTTAAATGACAATGTGATGTCTCATTTCAGAAAATTTATCATCAAAGTAAAAGACAAATTTCTCTGCATCGTTTTCTTGTGCCAATACCAGCCAGAGAACCATTTTCCAAGAGAGAACATACATGTAGAGAGAAAACACCAGAAATACAGCCCGTACCTGAACTGCTGCGCGACATAATTATGGAAGGGGACTTTCCTTTTAAGAAATAGTCCTCCTCCTCCTCTTCCTCCCTCCTCCTCCTCCTCCTCCTCCTCCTCCTCCTCCTCCTCCTCCTCCTCCTCCTCCTCCTCCTCCTCCTCCTCCTCCTCCTCCTCCATCCACGTGAGCCAGCAACAATCAACCGGCAAGGTAAATACTGTACCATGTTTTATTTCTGTACAGTAAAATTTCTTTCTATAATTAAGGTTATTTTTCTATCACTTATACATTTTTTTAACATATAAACCCATAAAACATATTAAGAAGGTATATTTTTGGGACTGGGGAATGAATTAATTTGTTAAACATGCATTTAAATGGGAAAAATTGCTTTGAGTTATGAACATTTCGTCTGACGAATGGAGTTAAGGAACGGATTAAGTTCGTGACTAGAGGTACCACTGTATATATATATATATATATATATATATATATATATATATATATATATATATATATATATATATATATATATATATATATATATATATATATATATATATATATATATATATATATATATATATGTGGTAGGAAAAGCCCATTAAATAAAACAACGAAAAAATATATATATAAAAAGTACTTATTAATTTTGTGACCTTAACTGGCCACCTTCTCAAAGTACTTTGAGAAGGCGGCCAGTTAAGGTCACAAAATTAATAAGCACTTTTTATATATATTTTTTCGTTGTTATATTTAATGGGCTTTTCTTACCATTTTAGACTGTATGTCAACAGTTCAGTATTATTAATATATATATATATATATATATATATATATTATATATATATATATATATATATATATAATATATATATATTATATATATATATATATTATATATTATATATATATATATATATATATATATATATATATATATATATATATATATATATATATATATATATATTATATATATATATATATATATATATATATGTTGTAATAATAATAATAATAATAATAATAATAATAATATAATAATAATAATAATAATAACTAAACTGCTCTTCATGCTTGACCAAGATATTTGTTGTATTATTAGACTTTCATCATTATTAGACTAATATAACCCTGAAACGCTAATAATGATGGATTCTTTTAAATATTCTGCTTTCTTCATAGAGCCATGTGATCCTCAGAAATGGTCTCATTTACTCCTTAATTGTACTTTAAAGTTTCATTACATTATTGAATGGTAAAGTTTCAGTATTGTATTATATATTGATATTTGCTTGCAGGATGCTGCTATGGAAGCACAAGCATTTGGCAATCTTGGCATAGCACGACTAAATATGGGGCACTTTGAAGATTCCATTGGATATCTGGAGCAGCAATTAGCAACTCTGGAACAACTGTCCACAACAACTGCAGTGATTGACAAAGGGCGTGCTTTTGGAAATCTTGGTGACTGTTATGATGCACTTGGAGATTCTGAGGAAGCTATCAAATGTCATGAACAGGTTAGAAACTTTCAGAATTTTATGTCCTGACTAATATTTTCCTAGAGTACCTTACTTTATAATGCGTTCAGATGCCTAGTATTAAGCCCATTTGAAAATGTGTGAAATTTTCTGAGCAAATGCATTGTTAAATAAAGCCATTATTTTATTAAGTGGCAGTATACTAATTTTTCTTTCATCAGTACCTGGCTATTGCTCTTAAAACAAAAAGTCCTAGAGACCAGGAGCGTGCATACCGGGGCCTTGGCAGCTCTCATCGTTGTGTGGGTAACCTACAACAAGCCCTTGTCTGTTATGAGAAGAGGCTAGTTGTTTCTCATGAGGTTAACACTCCAGCATCAAAGTGCTCTGCTTACGGAGATCTTGGTCATATTCATTCGCTTCTGGGGAATTTTGAACAAGCCATATCGTGTATGGAACATCAGCACAAAATTGCAAGGTTTGTGACAGACTATGAAACTCTATTACTAATAATGGTAAGTTCATGAGTACTGCGATTGTGATGAATTGTACGGATTTAGTAATTACTGCTTATACATGGTTTCAGTCATGAAACCATGCTTTACACCACAAAAATTATTTGAAGTTCCTCATATATTAGATATTAGTTATATGTAGGTGCATTCAGTGCTACCTTTTTGCTAAATATTGATAATAAATATTTCTTCCAGGGATTTGGGTGACAAATTATGTGAGGCTGAAGCAGCTTGTGGTCTAGGGACAGTTTATCAACAAATGTGTGAATATTCGACAGCCCTACGGTATCATCAGCTAGATCTCCGTATTGGAGAAGAACTATCTAATCCAATAGAGCAAGGAAGAGCACATGGGAATATTAGTCTTGCATTTGAATCTCTGGGAAATTTTGAAGAAGCTGTTACTCATGGAGAGCAGCATCTTAGTATTGCTGCTCAAATGAATGATAAGGTAATCTATTCTTATCAAGTTTCTACAACTCACTCAAGTTGCAAAATATTTTTAGTCCACATACTGAATATAAGAGTTACATTATTTTCAATTACTGATTGCTGTTATTGTAATATTTAATTTTTTTCATGTAGGTAGCAAAAACTTTGGCTTATTCATCTCTTGGTCGAGTCCATCATGCACTGGGTAATACCACACAGGCTGTTGCATATCTGCAGCAGGGCCTTCAGATTGCTGAGCAACTTGGTAGACGTGAAGATGAAGCAAAAATAAGGCATCGGCTAGGTATGGCTCTTTGGGGTCACGGAGACTTAGATGCTGCGCAGACTCAGTTAGATAGAGCTGCTCACTTACTTGATGCCATCAGAAGGGAAGCTAGAGGCTCGCAGGACTATCGATTGTCTCTTTTTGACTTACAAACTGCCTCTTACCAGGCCCTACAAAGAGTTCTTGTAGGATTGGGAAGAAACGAAGATGCTCTCTTGGTAGCAGAAAGAGGGCGAACGAGAGCTTTTGTTGATTTACTATTGGAGAGACAAGGAGCTACCACTTCCTCACGTGCCAGCCGAATAGAAGACTCCACTCCATCATCCATTGAACAGATAGTTGAAATTGTAAATAGACAAAAGGCTTCTGTTCTATACTACAGTATAGCTGCTGGTTGCCTCTATAGCTGGTTAATTGTACCCAACAAAGGTGAGGATAGATTATTATTATTGCATATAATCCAAATCAATGTTTTATGCAATTACTGCCTTAAGTGCAGAAGTAAAAATTGGAATTTAAAAGAATAGGTAAGTGAAGCAATATTGTACACTGATAGGAATCATAATATATAGCTATTACAAAACTCAGTAAAGTGAAGTGCTTTCTTATGAATACGGATTGACCTGACATTGCATGAAAACTGTAAGTAATATAACAAGAGGTATAATGTATATCCTGCATGCTGCAGAAGACAACTAAGATGAATTGTGAAGCAATGGCTGGCAGTTCACCTTTCTGAA
Organism: Halocaridina rubra; assembly: GCA_037179515.1. Taxonomy (NCBI): domain Eukaryota; kingdom Metazoa; phylum Arthropoda; class Malacostraca; order Decapoda; family Atyidae; genus Halocaridina; species Halocaridina rubra. The sequence continues at coordinate 46,736 of JAXCGZ010020802.1, read as the reverse complement.
TATGCTTTCTTTCTATAAAGACATTGAAAGAAGTGAGGATGGAGTAGGACAAAATTATGTTCCAATACATTTGAGATAGTGTACATGGTAGTTCAATTATGTGCAATGGTGATGGATTGTAAAATTGCTTAATAAAACAAAATGAATGTCATGGCAATGAATGACTTGTGAATATATGCTTTAGAGAATGAATGGGATCACACTAGATGTCTCGTGAAAAGAGGGATGGGATAACTAATGGTCTAAAAAGTTTGGCAGTGATAGTGTTTTAAAATAAAAAAAAACAGTTCTGAACAAAAACGATTGCTTATGCGCATAATTAAAGTACTAAGGAAAAGGTTCATACTTATTTACACACCTTTGTATATTCCAACATTGACTCCCTTGTCTTATTATCTTCCTTCCCCCACTCTTTCCTTAGCCTTTACAAAACGCTTGCTATGTGTTCTTTTGCTAAATCACCTACTTTTATTACAACTTTATATATCATCTCCCTTTTTTCAGTCATCCCACCTGTTCACAACTTTTGATTCATTAGAACAAACCAATTCAGCACGTCATCATGTTTACACATCTAGCATACTATCTCTCATTTCTTTACTCACCAGTATATAGACAGAATTGCTTTGTATACCCTTGCTTCATTTGTACATGCATACTTATTAAAACGTATTTCTTTGAAAGTTATTTCCTATCATTGAGCTTGTGTCTGTATGTAGAATTATCACTTTGCAGTCATTTTACTTCCAAACATACTTCATTTTTTAGTTATACCTTTAAGGTCTTTGTCACCTAACTTTGCACTTGCATCTCCAGAAACTAGTAATTTTTACTACCCATTAAACTTACCAAATTATTATGTATACACATTTATCATATTTTACTATATTACTCTTTAACATGCATGCAATTTGAGTTAGCTGGACATTATTTCCATTCCCTTTTATCCTTGCTTTATCTGTTGTTTGGATTGAGCATGAAGTTAAGATTCAGAAAATGGTTGCCAGTTCCCCATTTTCTTATCCTATTGAGTTGCCTTTGACGGTTTATAGGGTAACCGTAATATGAAATTTTCTCTCCCTCACCAAATGACATATCTCTGAAAGGCAATTAATTATTTCTCTATATATATTCTAAACATAAATTTTCTGTATAGTAAAGTTTTGAAGAAGAATATGTTGTTTTAATATTTGTATGTGAGACCGTAGATTAAGCATTGAGAGTTTTACCAGGATAAGCTGTATTCAACTATTATTCATTATATAGATATAATACTTTCTACGTCGGTTACAACAAACTCTGTTCATAACCATTTATTTTTCAGGTATTGTAAAATTCCATGAAGTGAGTGTAAGTGAAGTTGAAGCCGAACGAGAAGGAGACTGTGGTGAAGATACCTCTGGTACATCAGGCTCTCTTCTTGAACATTATATACAGTCAGTAAGGGATGCTCTTGGGGTTGAATGTGGAGCTGGAGTGACTAGAGGAGGTATTGCGAGTGAAACAGAAAGTGAAGCAGGTGATATGTGGAATGCTCATTTAGAGGAATTAGGTGACAAATTAAATCATGAAGCAGACAGAACTGGTTTCCTGCGCATGGTGAATCGTAATCACCTCTTTAATTCATCTAATTACTCTTTATCATCTTTGTTTTCTCTGGGGTCAGTAAGTGGGTCAATTGCTTCGGGTTCTGCATCTCGACCTGGTTCAACGCGATCGAGAAGGGTTACTTGGCAAGGGCCTTCTTGCCTGCGATCATTATATGAACTGCTCATTGCACCAATGGAAGACCATTTACCTGAGACTGGTGTAACTCGGGAACTTATGCTAGTACTAGAGGGAGACTTATATCTTGTACCTTTCCCAGTGCTGAAAGGTACAAATTGTAATGATTATTTGTGTGAAAGATACTCATTACTCGTTGTGCCTTCTATTAGTGCACTAAGGGTTAGCCAGCGATCAAAAAATTCAAAGCCTAGTGGTGAGCAGACATCTGCTTTAGTTATTGGAAATCCCAAATTACCTAGTACAGTTACTGAACAATGGGGATGGGGAGAAATTCCTTATGCTGAACAAGAAGCTACTATAGTGGCTGAAATGCTACAAACAAAAGCTCTAACAGGAGCATGTGCTAACAAGGAAGCCATTTTGCGTTTGATATCCCAAGTGGAGTGTATCCATGTAGCCTCACATGTTTCATGGAAATTATCAGCAGTTATACTTTCTCCCGGAGAATTTGTGGAATCTCGCTCATCTAAGCGATTATCTCATTCCTCCCAGCCAGAGGCAATTCATGAGCACTTAGATGAGGAAGGATCTGAAATAGCTTCAACAATTGATCTACCCGCTCTCTCGGAATTTCTTTTGACTGCTGCGGATATTCTGAATCTCAAACTGAGAGCCAAATTGGTAGTTGTTTCATCTTGCCACACTCGTGACCATCATGGGCGTGCTAATAGTGATGGTGTTGTAGGTCTCACTCGTGCCCTACTAGCAGCGGGTGCTCAGTGTGTGTTAGTTTCACTTTGGCCTGTGCCAGATACCGCTGTGAAAATCCTGTTTAGAACATTTTATTCATCATTACTTCAGGTATGTTTAATTTTTCCAGTAAGTAACCTACCAGTACTTTATACAAATTATTGGCATAACTTACAAATACAATTCTTTACATTCTCCTCTGAATAGGAAGTACATTTAAATGATGATGCTATAGAGTATATACACTTTTTTATCTTCAGGGAGCAAGAGTGAGTCGGGCTCTTTCTGAGGCACAACAAACAGTACAAACTACAAAACACTTTGCTCATCCTGCAAACTGGGCTGGTTTCCTCTTGGTTGGAGCAGATGTTAAGCTCTCTAACAAGGTATAGTTTTGGAACTTAAGCATGCAGTAAAATATAGAGGCAGTTAATTGATAATGCAGGTAAAGTTTTTGAGAATATTTAATGTTACTCAGTGAGTATCATACATGGATATGTGACATAACTTATTACATTTTTCTCTTGTTCTTTCCTCTACAGGTAGCTCTAATGGGCCAAGCTTTATGTGAACTTTTAAGAACTCCAGATAACTGTAGAGATGCTCTGAGAGTTACATTACATCTGGTAAATATATATAAGATGTGTTTTTTACTTCATGCATCACTGGAATAAACATAAGAAAACCTATGGACACTACTTGCCACATTTATCTCACAATTAATAAGTCAGATGTAATTTTCACAAAGACTAGGTCAGAAGCAATAGTTATTCACAAAAACTAACTCACACTTTTGGGAGTATGACCATGGGACACTTGTTGATCTCTAGGTATTATCCTTGCCCCTCAGGAGCCTCTGGGTATTACTGCCAGATAATATTCTTATATAATAACAGCAGTTTTCATCCATATTCCCTTTTTATGATTAGCCAACAAAAAAATTTAATTTCCAATCAGGTTTAACAGTAAGGCTTTAAAGTGCATGCACATAAAATATGGAATTATCTTACTGCTATAGAGAATAAGCCAAAAATTTTCTGGATAGCAACGCAGAATTCTTACCAAGGTCTTACAGCCAAGCAGAACAGATTACTCGTGAGAATGGCAGCATATGTGGAAGGGGCAACAAAGTTTTCTGAAACCTGTGTGAATCAGGGTGTAACTCCTGTTGCCCATAGAGCCCGTAAATTGGATCACTATTGTGAACATTAGGCTGAAATATCAGTTCTATCTCTTTTTTTAAAGCGACTTCTTTAAAACAGTAAAGTGCAGCATATTTTAGAAAAGATAATGATGCTTATATTTTAAGAGACAAATCCTTCACTGAATGATGTTAACAGTTTTATTTGCTTTCAAAGCAGAGTTTACATACCATTACTTTCTATAAATCAGTATTTATGAAGAATTAATCCTTTACCTCACATTTTTTGTATTCAGCTATGCCAAGTTTACAAAAACAAATACATATTCTTTCTTTCCAGTAATATCTTAAAATGTCTTATCAAGATAATATCACCTAATTGAAACTTGTATAAGTCCTGCAATTTTATGCCTAGAATCATAGTGTACTATGATTATATTTGCTGATATGCAAAAAAATACCACACAGCTCTTTACATAATGGACATAAGGTTTTGGAAATTAAAGCAGTCTTCACGACAGAGCTTCTTGGTCGTACACAAGATGGTATACAGCCACATCCAAAGAGTGCATATTGTTGGAATATATATATATATATATATATATATATATATATATATATATATATATATATATATATATATATATATATATATATATATACGGAGGCCATACTCCCTTAGAAAGGGGATGGCCGAGTCAAAGGACGCACATTCACCAGAAGCTAATATACCTCGATCACTTCTCTTAGCTTATTTGGGATGAATGGTTGCCACAATTTCCTTCCCCATGACCCTGCTTGGGTCACCTACAGGCCAAGTATGCATTTAGCAAGAGCAGGGTCGTGGGGAGCAGAATTGTGGCAGGTTTTTAGCCCCAAGAAACTAAGAGGAGTGATCGAGGAATATCATTCTGATGAATATGTGTGCTTTGTTTCATTCACTCTCTTACAAGGGGGGCTGCAATTATTGAATATGTTGTTAAGTGAAATTGGATTGCAGATGGGTAGTCATGAAAACTTAAGGATTAATTAATTAATTACTATTATTATTTTTATTATTATTATTATTATTATTTTTATTATTATTATTATTATTATTATTATTATTATTATTATTATTATTATTATAATTATTATAATTATTATTTTTATTATTATTTTCATCATTAATATAGAGTTGATTGATCCACTGTGGTAACCCCCGACAGGAAAAGCCGAAAGATTTGATTATTACCATTATTACAAGAGTCCCCATTTTTATGACAAGGTTCCATTCCTGACACCTGTCGTAACCCTGATTTCATCATAAGTCGTAACACACCCAAATTTGAACCTAGGTTCCCCACCAAGTCTAAAAATAAATAATGTAAGGCATAGAAACATATTCTAAGCTCTTAATCAAAGAAAAACAAATAGTAAATGTACACAATACAGTATTGCTTACCTTTACTCCTGTGGTTAGCTTGCATCTTCAGCCCCATATCCAACTTTGGAACCTTCACATTTCAGCATTTGGCTCTATACGCATACGAGCCTTCAACATAGTATCGAACTTTATTGCATTGCGCATCAAATGTATGCAAAAGTCTGTATGTATAAAAAATTTTATAAAACTATAAACAAATACACTATACACATTGTAATTTTCATTTTTGCCAGGGTTGAACGACTTATCACCAGCAAATGAGCACCAGAATAATAATGTGGCATATGAGCGGGAAGTGGGCAACATTTCCTCTTGCCCCCTTTCCCATTTTCAAATCATTAAGCAATGTTTTTGCTTTCTTTTAAACTACAGGATTCTCACTGGGATGCACCGTCACTCTTGGTCATCCAGCCAAAGCACCAATATCCTATTAATTTTAATCATCTTGAAAGTACGTAATCACAACAAATGAGCACGAGAAACAATATGACGTACAAAAGTGAACTTGTCGATTCGTCTTCTTCTCGGTCTAACGGAGTGTAATGACATATTTCTTCACCAACCTTAACCAACTTTTTCACATAAATATATTATTTACGTCTATGTATTTGGTAATTTTGTAAAGAAATTAAATCTAATTCTGTCAAATAACCATATACATAAACAAATAAATAAATAAAGACATTAATTTGATATATACAGAAATTGTAATAAAAATGATATTATTGTTTACAAGAGTTTACCTCAAAAAAATCAAAATTCTACTACTCTATAATAGACATTTTAAAATATGGCCGTGAAGTTTCATTCTCACGTAAAAATATATCTGCAGTTCATATTATACTTATTCAATAGAAGTATAATATTGCTATTTAGAAATAAATAATAAATTTTTTTACTACATATACAAAAGTATATTACACCAATACATGTAAAATAATGATAGTTGTATTTTCTGAAACAATACTTGCGAAGTATACTACAGTATGCAATATGATTCTGCAATTCAGTTTCTCAATAGATTATCATAATTGCAAAGGAGAGATTACTTTGCAAAAAGGGGAACAAAAATGCGTGATAGACTTTGTTTAGCAACGAAATGAAAAGTGAAACATCAGTTATTTACAAAGCAAGAACAAATAACTGACAATTAATTAATTAATGGAATTAGATACCAGAACAATTATACAAAGTGTTTAATGTGTGAAAGTGTTTCATGTTTGGTGTACGTTGTAGACCTGATAAGAAAGCTTGGAGTAGTATGTGGTCCTGAGGATATTGTAAACATACACCAACTAGGTAAATATTCGAGGGAAGGAAAGCCGAGACCAACAAAAGTAACCTTTGAGAGAGGGGAGACATGTAGGGAAATATTGTTGAGAAAAAAAAGTCTAAAAGACCTTCAAGAATGCAAAGAAGTGTTTATTAGACGATACAGAACACAGGAAGAGATGGGAAAGATCAAAAACTTGTTGCAAGAGGCAAGAAGGTTAAATGATGAAAGAAATGAAGAAGAGAAGAAAAATTTTCGTTACAGAATACTTCCAGACAAAGGGGAGATAAAGAAGATAATGACAGAAGATCAGGGGATGGGGCCTCATTAAGATTGTTATACACAAATGCTGATGGATTAGCTGGTAAGGCAGTAGAATTAAAAGATAGGATTCACAACAGTAAGGCAGATGTAGTAGCAATTACAGAGACTAAGTTGAGTGAGGACATAAACAGTGTCACAGGTTTTCCTAAGGGCTTCAGAATACTAAGGGTTGAAAGATCTGAGAGGACTGGTGGAGGGATAGCACTGCTCATAAGTGAGAGGATTCAAGTTGAAGAAATAAACTTGGCTATAGAAAGTGAGTTCAGGGAATTTCTTGTTGCTCGCATAAATACTGGGTCAGAGAGCATTATAATAACTGTTGTATACAACCCACCAAGGAACCAAAATAGGCTTGAAATTTATGAGGAAAGTCATATAGGTACGATTGAAGTCATAAACTCAGTTGTTAACATGGCGCGGGAGAAAAAATGTAGGATTTTGATTATGGGAGACTTTAATCATAAAGAGATAGATTGGATAAATCTTGACCCACACAGTGGTGAGGACTCATTTGGGGCAAGATTCCTAGATTGCGTACAAGGGAATTTCCTACACCAACATGTAATGGAACCAACAAGAGCCAGGGGTGGGGATGAGCCATCACTACTTGATCTAGTGTTCACAGATAATGTGTTGGATATTGAAAATATTGAGTATGAACCACCAATTGGAAAGAGTGACCACTGTGTGTTGTTGATGGAGTATATCATTGAAGACATTCTTCCTGAGAGTAGAGGCACTGAGGACATGAGGAGGAACTATCCGAAAGGAGATTACATCAAAATGAATGAGCTTTTTGCAATTATTGACTGGAGAACCTTATTTTACAACAAATCTGTACAAGAAATGTATGACATCTTTTGTGAGAAATATGGAAAGATAGTAGATTGCTGCATACCTGTCACCAAAGTAGGTGTAATTCATGCCAGAGAGAAATGGTTCGATAATGGGTGTAAAAGAGCTAAGGAGTGGAGAGACAAATGCTGGAAAAGGTATAGGAGGAGAAAAAACATAAATGCCTGGCAAACCTACAAAAGAGCAAGAAATGACTACCTAAGTAAAAGGAGAGAGGCAGAGAGAGATTATGAGAGGGACATCACCAGGAAGGCTAAAGAAAATCCCAAGCTTTTCCACAGCTTTATCAGAGGAAAACTGAAGGTAAAAGAACAGGTTTTAAGGCTAAAGAGAGCGGATGGAAGCATCACTGAGACGGACGAAGAGATCTGCAATGAATTGAACAAGGAGTTTCAGTCAGTATTTACAGTAGAAAATACCCCACCCCCTCAGATTGCAGTGATAGAAGCTCAAGGGCCGGTATTAGAGAACATCAACCTTACAGCCACAGAGGTATGCAAAGCGCTGATGGATTTAGATGTTCATAAAGCTACAGGTCTTGATGACATATCCCCTCATGTGCTTAAAAAATGCGCAAACACAATATCAGTGGCACTAAGTATCATATTTAAGGAGTCACTGGAGTCGGGGGAGATTCCAAGATGCTGGAAACAAGCAAATGTGATACCTATCTTCAAAAAGGGAAGGAGGGATACGGCTCTGAACTATAGACCAGTTTCCTTGACCAGCATAGTTTGCAAACTTATGGAGAAACTACTAAGGAAACATATCTCTCTTCACTTGGAATCCTTCAACTTTTTGTCAGTGAGGCAACATGGCTTCAGAGAAGGAAGATCAACAGTAACAAACTTATTAGAATTTTATGATGAGGTAAGCCAAATCTTACAGGAAAGAGAGGGCTGGGCAGATTGCATATTCCTAGACTTCCAGAAAGCGTTTGACACTGTTCCACATGGGAGACTTATTAGGAAGCTGCAATCAATGGCGAGAATAGGTGGAAATGTCTTGGAATGGATAAAAACTTACTTAGAAGGAAGGGAACAGAGGGTTAGAGTAAGACACTCAGTGTCTGAATGGAGAAGAGTTAGTAGTGGAGTTCCACAGGGTTCAGTTTTAGGGCCACTTTTGTTCCTTGTATATGTAAATGACCTACCAGAGTCTGTAAATTCATTCATGAATATGTTTGCAGATGATGCAAAGATTGTGAAGAAAGTAAAAAACGAGAACAATGGTAGAGAACTTCAGGAGGATCTAAATAATTTGCATGAGTGGTCAGAAAAGTGGCTAATGAAATTCAATGCCTCAAAATGTAAGGTAATGAGAATGGGTACAAGTGCAAGAAGGCCCAAGCTTGACTACTCGGTGGCTGGAGTACAACTTCAAGAGACAGAAAATGAGAGAGATCTAGGAGTAAACATACTGGCAGATTTGTCTCCAGAAATACATATAAATGGCGTAGTAAGGGCAGCATATGCATTCTTATCAAATGTAAGGGTAGCCTTCAGGCACATGGACAAGGAAATGTTCAGAAATATTTATGTAACCTATGTGAGGCCAAAACTCGAATATGCAGCCCCCTTTTGGAATCCGCACTTGAAAAAGCACATAGCTAAGCTTGAAAAAGTTCAAAGACATGCCACGAAACTGGTGCCAGAAATACGCAATCTCGGTTATGATGAGAGGCTGAGGGAATTAGACTTGCCATCACTCGAAGCTAGAAGAGTAAGGGGGGATATGGTGACAGTCTTTAAATTCCTTCATGGTTATGATAGAGTGGATAGGGATCGATATTTCGATATGACTGGCTCTAGAACTAGAGGTCATAGTTTGAAGCTTCGTAAGAAAACTTGTTTGCAGGATGTAAGGAAATACTTTTTCAGTGTAAGAGTAGTTGATAATTGGAATTCGCTAAGCGAGGAGGTAGTAAATGCTATCTCAATCCATAGTTTTAAGGACAGGTATGATAAGTATCACTAAGTCTAAAAATGGAACCGATCAGGAGACGGGAAGATACGAGATTTGGGCTCTTTCCCGTAAACACAATTAGGTAATCACAATTAGGTAATCACAGGTTACAGTGAACTGAGAGTCCAACAACCCTTGCTCAAACAGCCATATACTTAGAACGAAGAATACCTAACGGCATTTACTGTTTGAAAAAGACAAAAGAGAAAAACAATGGAAATTTTATATAAATTTTGGAGAAAGAGAAAACCCAAAAGGACAGAACAATAAGAACGCATTTTAAAGACAAGTGCCATTGTAAAGGCATTGCTTCTCTGCCTGAATCTGATAAGATCTTCTTTATGGCTGTGTTTAGTAATTTTGTAAATAAATTTAATTCCTGAGGGAAGGGGGTAAGAATACTTCCTCCGTGTTCCTCTGCGTGTCATAAAAGTCAATTAAATGGGGCAGAGCGAGGGGACTGGGAATCCCCTCCTATATATTTACATCCCATAAAAGTCAAACTATTTTCTTTGAATCAGCCACTCCTCTTATGAGGGGGAATATGACTTTGGTATATGAATGGATGGAATTCTTTTAAATAACCAAATACATAAACAAATAAATAAATAAAGCCGTTAACTTTATATATATATACATATATATATGAATACAGCAGTGCTACTAGCTGTGTATTCATCCGACCCGCTCACAAGTCGTTCAGCACTCAAAATTTTTATTCACCACACAACCCAGGTAGGTTAAAAAATCTATTTAATAATTTATTAATAATTTATTGGCCTGTGTCGTATCGGCGGAACATTGTAATCTGGAGACCACATAAACCGGAAACTCCCTGTATTATTGTTATTATTATTATTATTATTATTATTATTATTATTATGAAATTATTATTATCATTATTATTATTGTTATTTTTATTATTATTATTATTATTACTATTATGATTATTATTTACAGGAGGTCCTTGACTTACGACAGAGTTCCCTTCCTCAAGCAGTGACGTAACCCGATTTTCAGCATAAGTCGGAACACACCTAAATTAATACCTAGGTCACCCACCTATGCTAACGCAGTATTAAAATTCATAATATAAGACATGAAAACTCAATTTCTGTGACATATGAAAAGAACTATAACTAAAAAAGAGAACGAGTCCTTATATATATATACAGTATACAGTACGGTATTGCTTGCCTTTACTCCTGTAAGGGACAGCACCCAAATCACCTGATATAATTTGCTTTGAGGACATGGATGATGAAAACTTTTTTAAATGATATCTAAACCATGCTATCACAAACCGTGATGGAAGTACTTGTAAAAGAAGATGGCTAATTCCAAGGAAACCAGGGTTCAAAACTTAGTACTATATTGAGTAAGCAGTTCTCTTGTGACTCAATATATCACTTAGAACTGGGCGATGTGTCTTCCTCGGTCTAATGCCGCGTGACAATGTTCTTCTACCACACTCAACAAACTACTGCGAGCATGAAGTTTGTATTTGTGGATATGTACAGAATATGTATTTGGTAATTTTGTAAATAAATTCAAACTGGGTCTCTAAGCAAAACCAAACACATAAACAAATAAATAATAAAACCATTGACTTGATATACACGTATACAACAATGCCGCATGACAACGTATTCTTCCGCCACACAATACAAACTGTTGCACATGAAGATCGTATTTATGACTTTGTATTAGGCAATTTTGTAAAGAAAATCTGTGTGACATGTATTCTCCCGCAATGCTCAAAAAACCGTTTATAGCATGCAGTTCATATTTACAATGCAGGCCACAGGAGGGATGAACAGCATGTTGGGAGGAGGTGATAGAAATGGATATACAGGGTAGGAGAAGGAGAGGGAGACCAAAGCGTAGGTGGATGGATTGCATCAATGACGACCTGAGGTCTAAAGGTTTGTTGGGTGATGAGGTATGGGACAGAAACAAATGGAGAAAACTGGCCAGAAACATTGACCCCACATAAAAGTGGGAAAAGATGTAGACAAAGAAGAAGAAGAAGACATCATAACCACAAAACATCATAGGTCAGGAACATCATAAATGAGGACCCCCTCTATTATTAATCAAATCCGCATTGTTACTTATTTGACAGTGTTAACTGATACTGTTATTTAATGCCACTTACTAAGAGAAACCTCCGAGGAATTTATTTTCTGTATTCTTTCTTCAACAGGTTGAAAAATCTCTACAACGCATCCATCGAGGTCATCGAAATGCTATGTATACAACTCAAAAGTCCATTGAAAACAAAGTAGGAAATGTCATGGGGTGGAAAGATCTTCTTATGAGTGTTGGTTTCAGATTTGAACCAGCAGCTAATGGTATCCCCAGCAGTGTATTTTTTCCACAAAGTGACCCAGGGGAAAGACTTACACAGTGTTCTGCGAGTCTACAAGCTTTACTAGGTAAGCACTTCAAGTATTAAGCTTAATTTTTAGTCCTAACTATTTTTTCCCTCAAAGTAACTCAATGAAAATACTCACTCAAGTTTTATTAGGCAAGTTTAAATTTATTCTCATTTCATATTTCCAGTAACATTTATGTTGACAAATAGGTAAAGAAAATTAGAACTGGCAGTGAAAGCTTGACTTGCCCATAACTAACATTGGATTTTGTGTAATGCTAAGTAAGTACATACAAGTCTACATTGGATTACCAGATTAATAAGAATAATGTGGTCTCATAACTTTGTTCTTTTGTACACATTCAAGAAATTTAATTATTTTCTTTATTGCACTCTTCTAAGGTTCTAATATAGTGTACCACTGTAATTATATGGAAGAAAAAAAAAAAAATATATATATATATATATATATATATATATATATATATATATATATATATATATATATATATATATATATATATATAGTAATGCATAATGTATAAACAATCTCATTTTACTGAAGTAAAGTTATAGGGTTCTACTAGATGAGAGTTCCTTGTAGCCATTGATTTGAAATTTTCTCAGCTACACCCTTCCTCCAGCTGTATTGTCTTAGACAGTGAGAAATGAGAGAATATTGTCTCATCTAAGGAAAAAGGGAGAATATTGTCTCATCCAGTGAGAAAGAAGAGAATGAATGGTTTTTTATATTTAACCCGGCAAACGGTGTATATTGTTCATTACACTGCTGAAAAATAATGGATAAAACTGTAAAAAGACTTTAATATAGACGTAATTGACTTTTGCAAAAAATTATTTTAATTCTAAGTTTTATCCTCAACTGTTAGCATCTGTAATACAGTTTTGCATTATCTGTGCTACATTATACAATCAAACATGGATGTTTGCATATGAATAAGTGACATTTATACTAATTACTTTTTTACTGGTGGACAGTTCAATTCAGGTGAGTTGCTTTGACATTCATTTGCTGACAGTGACTGCAAATATATTTCTTACAATGGCCACTTGATTTCCTTTCTTTCAGGACTATCTCAGACATCTCTTCAAGCTGTATCCAAGCTGCTGGACTCTCCTGAATATGCTGAAGATGTAATATCCGTCATGCGTGCTGTTATCACCCAGTTCGCCATAAAAGATTTGGAAAGTGAATCAATTGAAGTTCCAGTTCATGTTAAACTCTGGAGAGTAAATGGCTGTCATGAACTACTTGCTTCTCTAGGTAATATATTTAATTAACAAATATGATATCATGTTTGATATAAGGGTGGATAATTGAAAGAGGAAATGAGAGAGGGCAGCTTCAAAATGCCCGGCTCTTCATAATTTCTCTATCCATTATTTTCCTGGCAAGTAAAAATATCAAGAATAGAGGTAATGTTAGCTTCCTGTGCATATTCTTTTTAGTAATTTTTATGACATAACTAATATCTTTCTCACCAAACACAAGGGAGATAACTTTTAATTGCATTCTGTAGCACACATGAAATATGAGTTAGGAATTTTTTTCTCACTTTCCATTTGTTAATTTTGCATAATTTTTGCTCTAAAAATATGTATCAATATAAATGCCTTTGTGTTCTTTTTATATTAATAGCTAACTATATTCCTTCAGGATTTGATTTAATGGAAGTTGGCAGGGATGAGGTGACCTTACGTACAGGAAAACAAGCCAATAAACGCAACATTCAGTTTGCTCACCAAGCATTACTTGCCCTTTTTGGTATGGAGACTAAAAATTTCCTTTCACTCTTATCTGATATGTTATACTGCAGTGTTTACAAGCATAATGGTTCCATATCTACTAATGAAATCTTGATGTACAGTAGTGTATGCTATATTGTGTTGCTATTAATCTTAAAGTTTTTAGTGGAAATCAGTAAATATGCATATATCTTACCTAAGTATAAGTCAATGGTAACATGCTGTACTTCAATGTTCTTACATAAATATTCGATTACAGACACACAAGAAGCACCAAAAAGCCTTAGTGTTGACTCGAGTAGTAGCTTGGAGTCATTAGTGAGTACAGATGATGAAAATGAAGCAGTAGCAGCACCTCCTCCACCTCCTCCTCCAGCACAACCACTTTTACCACATCGCACAGCTCCATTACTTTTGGGTCGTGGTGCTTTTTCTAGTTATGTTAGGAACAGGGGAGAGCCTGATGGTGCAAGGGCTTCAACTAGTGAGGCAAAAGGTAGAGAAAGTGATGCTGCTTTTACCCCATCCCCTGTTGATCCAGTTGCCAAATATTCAAGGACATTTCGATCTCCGCATGAACCTCCAAGTGATACTGGATCTCCACAACCCTCACCTCGTCTATCTGTTACACTTGCACATCAGAATAAGATCAGATCTATGTACACATCAGCATCACCAGCGAGTGATGGAGGTGGCAAGCGGCCTGATAGTTCCAGTAGTACAAGCAGTATGACAGACTGGGAAAGTGGACAGGCTACTGTTAGACGCCAACCTCTTGCCAAAGCCATAGTCACTCCCAAAGTGCCATTAACATCTCACAGCAGAGTAAGTGATGTCAGTGCAGGCTTTATGCGTCCTCAATATGTATCTCTTAACAAAAGTAACTCTCAAGCATCTTCTGGATTTGAATCACAGAGTTCTGATTCAGACTTTGGTCCTAGGAGGACAGGCACTGTGAGAAGTGTGTATACAACAGTAGGTAGTGCTGCTACTCTGAAACTAACCAAAAGCTCTACCATGGATACCCTAGATAGACTGAGTGTTCGAACAGAGGTTGGTCGTCCAACTCTAAGTGGCCCTCGTGGTCGCAGAGATCGAAGTAGTGAAAGAGAGCTTGCTGCTGATATTGCGGAGGGTCAGACATCTAGTTCAAGTACAGCAGTGACTTCAACAGCTAATTCTGAGACAAGTGAGAGTAGGTTAGTTGTACAGCCTCGGAAAATGCCAGAAGTTCAACTAGACTCATCAATTGGAAGGCTTCTACGGCCACGTACAAATCATGCCGCAACAATTCATGAGAATGATTCCTTGTATAATTATAGGTCTGGTGATGAAATGTCAATGAAAATGGGCCACATGGGCCACAAAAGTATACAGGATCATATAATTGCTACTCAGATGTCGCGACTAAATCGAGAAATGCCCATTAGTGATGTGTATCATGAGAGAAACATAGGCCTGGGTCTAGCTCCACCACTCTCAAAACTGCTTATGTCTGCTGCTCAACCAATTGTACCTGCTGATCACGTAGATACTGAAAGCAAATCTGCCTCTGAAGACAGCTTTGGCAATTTTGACAAACTTTCACTAGCAGATGATAACCAGTTAGCATTACCACCTAAACCAGATTTCAAACCTAAACCACCACCTATTCCTCCAAAGCGTTTTGGTCCAAAACCATGGGTGTCTGCCCATCCACAGGTTCAAAACATAGGTGTCAGTTTGGATGCTACTGCTGGCCTTGCCCAGTCTAACGTTGTATCTGAACTAAGTAGACGTGACGAAGGGGATGGCCGATCTATGACTGACTCTCACTATTCAGGATACTCTCCATCAAGAGGCAATGGCAATAGTAAATCAGGGGATGCAACCAACTGTGGATCATCTTTACAAGGGAGAAACTTTTATGATTTAAAAGGGGGTGTAGGTGTAGGAAATGCTGAGAGAGAACAAGATACTACAACACTTTCTGGTATTACGTCAAGATCAGATGAACCTCTTTTGCACACAGTTGCTGAACTTCATACCTATGCAGCATTTAATCCAGCCTATGAAAACGATGAAGCAATGGCTGTTGGCTCTGTGGGAGCACGAATTGGCTCTTCAGAAATTGCAGAATATATGGAGCAGCTCCTGGGTACAACGGAGCCTTCTGAAAATGATCAATCTGATGAGGCATCTGAGGCAAAAACCAAAACGTGTAAAAGACCAGGAAAGCACCCTTCTGCTTGGAGTAAAACTAAGAGCCATAAACAGTTTTCACATCATACTCAGCAATCCTCTTCTTGCTAGTATTTTATAGGACAGCAGATTAAAAAGAAAAAATGATTACTCTTAGCATGAAAGAACTTGTATCCATGTACATATTTCCAATAGTGATAACCTTTTTTTACAGAAATCATGGTAAGGTCTATTAGCCCAATTATGCCAAGATACTGTGTGCCAAGTGAGTGATGCCATATCAACTGGTTGGAAACAGTGACCATGGGATATCTATCGGTGCCAAAGCCTTATAATTCCTATCCCCTGTGTCTTATTTTCCTCTTCATATTATAATTCAAAGTGACCTGGCTAACTTCCTTGAGTATTTTGTTAATAATGCTAATTTTTCATTATTTTATAATAGCAATACAATACTCTATTAGTCTTACTAGTAAAACACCCAAATTTAAACTATTGTAGTTATGTGTAGAATATGTATTGAAAGCATTAATATTTTTTTCGTCAGTGAGACAAAAACATTAAAAGTAACTTGAGGGCATACTCTGTTATTAAGTTTGTATATAGGAAGATACTCTGATAGACTTCAGTGATACGCTGTTTATTTATGCATAAGTACCATACATATACCTTTACAGAGTATATATGAGGAATTTCAAGTTAATCCACTGTATATATGTATATTGTATTAAGTGTATGACCGTGTAAAGTGCCACTGCTGCCTGTGATAAATTCAAGCAACATTTGTGTCGTTGTGGCTTGAGTGCTTTTTAGAAAAATTTCAACCATTGTACAGTATATTATGCTAAGAAAAATGTGAATGTGGTACACTCCAATTTATCAACAATTCTGGATTCTTGCTTTTTAGGTACAGAAGCTTGCCAAATGAACTCAAACATGGTACTGCAAACTGCCTAAAGAATATTTTGCCTTCGTGCCACATTAATAAACACTGGTTGTGTTTGTATGTATATTGTGATATATATTATTACTGTAATATATCTTCTGTACTATATAGAGTTTTTAAATAATATAAGTTTCATAATCCAAGTACAATAAGTTTTATAACTGTTTATATGAAAAACTTTTTGCTTTATGCATCTATCTTAAAAGTGTCCTCACATTAGGTTGGTTAAACACTACAAGGTGCTTTATAGCATGAGACATAAAGCAATATGTGTCATGATTAATAAAAATATTTATACCAAAAAAAGTTTAGAAAAGTATACTCTAACTGCAACAAGTTATATCTGAACCGTGCTACCTAAATTATTTTGACACAGATATGGGCACCCTGGTAATTAAGGAGAATATGATGGAACCTTTTCATTAAAAAAAAAAAAAAAAATACAGTGCTTGTTTCACACCAGGAGGTCCAAAATCAATTCTCCAAGGTGGCTTATGCAAGTTCACAGCTTGCCAGAATACCTTGGCAATAAATATGAGTTGATAGTGGTGCTACTTTTTTTTTTTTTTAGTATATCAGGTTATGTAAAAACACCACTATATGAGGGAAGCCATGTTGAAGAGTATCTTCGTGAGGTCAGGCTTTGATAATGACTATCATGCATCTTTAAGAAAAGAAATAATTATGTACACATACATCACTTAAATGCCCATGATAAAATGGTAAGTCATCTTTTTTCCACTATAGAGTATAACAGAACAAAGTATAAGATGCCAAAATACTGACATATTGGTGAAAAACAATGTTTATTTTTTTTTATTATTATTCTTGTTAGTCCAAGTGGTATCCATCAACAACTCATGTTTCCCATAAAAATAACTTGTTACGATTTTTTTTAATTGTGATTATACTTTAAAAGCAGGGTTTCAGTTACCTTGTTGAAGATGTATACACAATGAATGCTGCGAAGCTTCTTTATCTTCTTCTCATCTTTTTCTTGTATGTGCAGGACACGAACCTAGGTCAGCTCATAGATCCCGCCTAAGCTGTTCAAAGGAAAGTAGCAGTGTGGAAATATTGCTGTGTTATAATAATAATATAATAATAATAATAATAATAATAATAATAATAATAATAATAATAATAATAATAATAATAATAATAATAATAATAATAATAACAATAATGATAATATTCCTGTATTTCACACCGCCCACATTGGATATTCTAATGCATATGCAACACAAGAGACGTAATGTAAAAATATATCTTAGAGTAACGTAATGTAATTACTGTTTACATACATATATTTTTTTAATTCTAAAATTATATTTTTCTCTACAAGAATATCATACCCATATGAATATGGTCAAAAGTACAATACAATGACTATTCAATCAATACAATTTTTTTTTTCAGTTTCCTTTTGATTGCTGATGCTCATCCTGTTTCATATATGTCCTATGACAGTCTGTTCCAAAGGTTGGAACTCTTAACAGACACCAAATGCACTGTCTACTGATAAAATGGGATTGGTTGGGTACGGGGAATAGTGACGGCATTGAGCACATTCTCTTAGCCCTATTCGTGGTGTCTTCACTGTCGATCGGGGGAGTAGGATGGGAAGGAATTTGGGGGGAAAGCACGAAAATGAAATAAAAAGAGGCTGAAAGATAGTAAAGAAGATTAAGTCGATCTCTCGTAGTATACACACAGTTTATTCTTTAAAAGAAGTGGATTAGGAAACGTGGCAATGTTAGGAAGTAGTGAATGTTAAATTAATGAATAAAGTTAATGAAGTTAATGTAATAAGGAAATGAATAATAGAAATGACAAGAAAATGAATAGTAACAAAATTGAGAATATAAATTATGGTAGGTACAGATAATAGTAATATAAGAAGTAATAATAGTAATAATGGAAACAATAATAATTATAATAACAAAATAGCAATTATTATAATCATGAAGTCAATAATTACAATATGCAAAACAATAATAATAATAATAATAATAATAAATAATATAATAATAATAATAATAATAATAATAATAATAATAATAATAATAACAATAAATTATGATGATGATGATAAGAATAACTATGGCAAGACTTTTATAATATATTGGAATGAAAAAAATTCAATATGAATAGCAGTTAGAATAAGGATAATAAAATCATCCATAAGAAAGAAGAAAAGTAGGAAATACAGTGGAAGTAAGTTCAGTTAAGAATAATAAGAGGTAAAGTATTATCCATAATGAAAGTAATTAGGATCACACTAAAACTACTACTACTACTACTACTACTACTACTACTACTACTACTACTACTACAAAATAGTAATAATAATAATAATGATGATAATAATAATAATAATAGTAATAATAATAATTAAAAGCAGGATAATAGCAACATAAAGCAATAGAATACAATTACAAAAAACAAGTTTTCTCAATGAATCTCGAACAAGACCCTAAGAGCGGGAGTTGATGACTGCATGCTCGATTGAGGGACTTAGAGATATCAAGTGGTACAATATTGTATTAATATACATTCATTCAACCTGACAACCCTTACAAACGTTTATATAGGTATACATACATATATTACTGCAACATATGTACACACATACGTAAATGCGAACATGCATGAAGCCTAAGACTTTAGCCACATGTAAAGATGGCATATGAGTGTATCCCTTTCAGTGGCAGCTCATAGCTAAATTAGTGGGGGGTGCTGTTTTAGAATATTTTTAGCCATTTTTTTTAATATTGTGTAAAAGAAAGCAAACATATAAAGAGAAAATTTAAATATAAAATTGATAAAATCCGAAGCAAAAAAATTTTACACTCTAATAGCCTAAATTGTTACATTTCACGCTTGATCCATTCCTTTAAAAACGAAATCCATTCTTCTTGTTTTAATTTGAACGAAAATATGAATAATTTTCTCCTTTATCTCTGGATGACTTTTGAGGAAATTTTTCTCCTTTGAAAGCACTGCAAGTTTATTCAGTCTTTCAGGATTCATAGTGCTCCTTAGAAAAGTTTTTATTCTCTTCAGTGTTGAAAAGCAGTGGTCTGGCTATGTATTCATGGGAATTGTCAAGAGGATTTTTATCAGTTAAGTAATTTTTCTAAGAACATCATTTAGATAATTTCCCAAGATAAATTTCAGCAGCTCAATCAATCAATCATTCATGCATATCGGATTTGCAATAGAATACTTTTAATTCAGTTTCAAGCTTTTCTTTGTCAATCATGGGATATACTTCAGTGGTCAATACTCTTTTATCTGTAGAAAGTTCATTCTTGAGAATGGTTACACGTTACAGTGATCTTGAGAAGAATGGTGGAATAGCCAAAATGTTAGAAAAAATTTTCTTGCATTCCGTGTAATACTTGCTGCATTTATCATTATTAAATTAAGTTCATGTGTATAACAGTGAATGAAATGTGCATCACTATAAACTGCTTTCATATTTGCTTGAACTCATGCTTTTTTGCCATTCAAGACATTTGCATCATGAAATGTCTGACCTATCAGATTTTTGTCCATTTCTTTGAAGAATTATGTCTAATTGTTCTTGAATACATTTCAATATGTCAATTTGCAGATTGATTTTCTAGAATAAAGAATCCCCTACCCCAAAAAAACACGTTCAATTACTTCTCAATTCAACACGTACCATAGAACAATGACTATTTGAGTGTGATTACCTAATTGTGATTACCTAATTGTGTTTACGGGAAAGAGCCCAAAGCTCGTATCTTCCCGTCTCCTGATCGGTTCCATTTTAGACTTAGTGATACTTATCATACCTGTCCTTAAAACTATGGATTGAGATAGCATTAACTACCTCCTCGCTTAGCGAATTCCAATTATCAACTACTCTTACACTGAAAATGTACTTCCTTACATCCTGCAAAGAAGTTTTCTTACGAAGCTTCAAACTATGACCTCTAGTTCTAGAGCCAGCCATATCAAAATATCGATCCCTATCCACTCTATCATAACAATGAAGGAATTTAAAGACTGTCACCATATCCCCCCTCACTCTTCTAGCTTCGAGTGATGGTAAGTCTAATTCCCTCAGCCTCTTATCATAACTGAGATTGCGTATTTCTGGCACCAGTTTCGTGGCATGTCTTTGAACTTTTTCAAGCTTAGCTATGTGCTTTTTCAAGTGCGGATTCCAAAAGGGGGCTGCATATTCGAATTTTGGCCTCACATGGGTTACATAAATATTTCTGAACATTTCCTTGTCCATGTGCCTGAAGGCTACCCTTACATTTGATAAGAATGCATATGCTGCCCTTACTATGCCATTTATGTGTATTTCTGGAGACAAATCTGCCAGTATGTTTACTCCTAGATCTCTCTCATTTTCCGTCTCTTGAAGTTGTACTCCAGCCTCCGAGTAGTCAAGCTTGGGCCTTCTTGCACTTGTACCCATTCTTATTACCTTACATTTTGAAGTATTGAATTTCAATAGCCACTTTTCTGACCACTCATGCAGATTATTTAGATCCTCCTGAAGTTCTCTACCATTGTTCTCGTTTTTTACTTTCTTCACAATCTTTGCATCATCTGCAAACATATTCATGAATGAATTTACAGACTCTGGTAGGTCATTTACATATACAAGGAACAAAAGTGGCCCTAAAACTGAACCCTGTGGAACTCCACTACTAACTCTTCTCCATTCAGACACTGAGTGTCTTACTCTAACCCCCTGTTCCCTTCCTTCTAAGTAAGTTTTTATCCATTAAAAAACATTTCCACCTATTCTAGCCATTGATTGCAGCTTCCTAATAAGTCTCCCATGTGGAACAGTGTCAAACGCTTTCTGGAAGTCTAGGAATATGCAATCTGCCCAGCCCTCTCTTTCCTGTAAGATTTGGCTTACCTCATCATAAAATTCTAATAAGTTTGTTACTGTTGATCTACCTGCTCTGAAGCCATGTTGCCTCACTGACAAAAAGTTGAAGGATTCCAAGTGAAGAGAGATACGTTTCCTTAGTAGTTTCTCCATAACTTTGCAAACTATGCTGGTCAACGAAACTGGTCTATAGTTCAGAGCCGTATCCCTCCTTCCCTTTTTGAAGATAGGTATCACATTTGCTTGTTTCCAGCATCTTGGAATCTCCCCCGACTCCAGTGACTCCTTA
Source organism: Halocaridina rubra (assembly GCA_037179515.1). Lineage (NCBI taxonomy): Eukaryota > Metazoa > Arthropoda > Malacostraca > Decapoda > Atyidae > Halocaridina > Halocaridina rubra. Next base: position 24,829 of record JAXCGZ010020802.1, on the reverse strand, counting down.
AATATGATACTTAGTGCCACTGATATTGTGTTTGCGCATTTTTTAAGCACATGAGGGGATATGTCATCAGGACCTGTAGCTTTATGAACATCTAAATCCATCAGCACTTTGCATACCTCTGTGGCTGTAAGGTTGATGTTCTCTAATACCGGCCCTTGAGCTTCTATCTCTGCAATCTGAGGGGGTGGGGTATTTTCTACTGTAAATACTGACTGAAACCCCTTGTTCTATTCTTTGCAGATCTCTTCATCCGTCTCAGTGATGCTTCCATCTGCTCTCTTTAGCCTTAAAACCTGTTCTTTTACCTTCATTTTTCCTCTGATAAAGCTGTGGAAAAGCTTGGGATTTTCTTTAGCCTTCCTGGTGATGTCCCTCTCATAGTCTCTCTCTGCCTCTCTCCTTTTACTTAGGTAGTCATTTCTTGCTCTTTTGTAGGTTTGCCAGGCATTTATGTTTTTTCTCCTCCTATACCTTTTCCAGCATTTGTCTCTCCACTCCTTAGCTCTTTTACACCCATTATCGAACCATTTCTCTCTGGCATGAATTACACCTACTTTGGTGACAGGTATGCAGCAATCTACTATCTTCCCATATTTCTCACAAAAGATGTCATACATTTCTTGTACAGATTTGTTGTAAAACAAGGTTCTCCAGTCAATAACTGCAAAAAGCTCATTCATTTTGATGTAATCTCCTTTCGGATAGTTCCTCCTCATGTCCTCAGTGCCTCTACTCTCAGGAAGAATATCTTCAATGATATACTCCATCAACAACACACAGTGGTCACTCTTTCCAATTGGTGGTTCATACTCAATATTTTCAATATCCAACACATTATCTGTGAACACTAGATCAAGTAGTGATGGCTCATCCCCACCCCTGGCCCTTGTTGGTTCCATTACATGTTGGTGTAGGAAATTCCCTTGTACGCAATCTAGGAATCTTTGCCCCGAATGAGTCCTCACCAGTGTGTGGGTCGAGATTTATCCAATCTATCTCTTTATGATTAAAGTCTCCCATAATCAAAATCCTACATTTTTTTTTCCCGTGCCATGTTAACCACTGAGTTTATGACTTCAATAGTACCTATATGACTTTCCTCATAAACTTCAAGCCTATATTGGTTCCTTGGTGGGTTGTATACAACAGTTATTATAATGCTCTCTGACCCAGTATTTATGCGAGCAACAAGAAATTCCTTGAACTCACTTTCTATAGCCAAGTTTATTTCTTCAACTTGAATCCTTTCACTTATGAGCAGTGCTATCCCTCCACCAGTCCTCTCACATCTTTCAACCCTTAGTATTCTGAAGCCCTTAGGAAAAACTGTGACACTGTTTATGTCCTCACTCAACTTAGTCTCTGTAATTGCTACTATATGTGCCTTACTGTTGTGAATCCTATCTTTAATTCTACTGCCTTACCAGCTAATCCATCAGCATTTGTGTATAACAATCTTAATGAGGCCCCATCCCCTGATCTTCTGTCATTATCTTCTTTATCTCCCCTTTGTCTGGAAGAACTCTGTAACAAAAATTTTTCTTCTGTTCTTCATTTCTTTCATCATTTAACCTTCTTGCCTCTTGCAACAAGTTTTTGATCTTTCCCATCTCTTCCTGTGTTCTGTATCGTCTAATGAACACTTCTTTGAATTCTTGAAGGTCTTTTAGACTTTTTTCTCTTAACAATATTTCCCTACATGTTTCCCCTCTCTCAAAGGTTACTTTTGTTGGTCTCGGCTTTCCTTCCCTCGAATATTTACCTAGTTGGTGTATGTTTACAATATCCTCAGGACCACAAACTACTCCAAGCTTTCTTATCAGGTCTACAACCCTAGCTTTATTTTCTTCAAGTCTCCCCTGCCATGTTGGCTCCTGGGATTCATTTATGCCTGAGATTACCACTGTCTTCTCCTTATCAAGTGCCTGTCTGATGAGTGGGTTTGCCCTTTCCATCACAACGTCTTTCATTTTTTCGATTACTGTCTCTTTATAGTCAACTGTTTGTATGTTTTCCAATGCCACCACCTTTACAGCCTCTTTTACTGCCACATTCCCCTTTTGTGCATCAGCAAAGGAAGTTTTCATGGCATCATTTTCCATATTCAGCTCCTGGAACTCTTTTCTGAACTGTTCAATGTTTTCCTTAATCTGGACATTCCAAGCAGCAATCTCGTCTCTCTCAGAAGAGAGCAGTGAACTAACATATGTTATGAAACATATGTTGTGTCATCAACCATGACAGCTACAAAGGAAATTTCTCTATTTTCTGTCCTTATCTCATATGTGTAGCAGGCAGTCAAGTATCTCATTCTGAATGGTCTTTGAAGAGCATACTTGTTTCTAAGTGATTCTTCAAATCTGGATCTAATCTAGATGCAAAATTTATTAATCCTCTAAATACCCCTGGATTTACTGAATCGTCTTTTTCATCATGTCCCTATAAAGGAGTTTCAAAGTTTCCACAAAAGAAAATGCAGTCTATTACTTTGGATAAAATATCACAGTTCTTTTTAACCTTTAAATTATGCCCATTGATTGAAAGTCTGCATTCTCCTTAATATTTACGTTTTCTAAAAATGACAATGATACCATATTTTCAACTTGCTTCTTTGCCTTATCATGTTTTTCAGTTTTTTCTTTCACTTTGTTTATATTTTTAAAACAGTCTTTTGTCCACGTTACATCACCTCTAAACAGCAATCACGGGAAGCAAAATATTGCATATTTTACTTCACAGCCACAAAGCCAACTTTTCAGTTAGTACCATTCAGAATTAAAGCTACGAATATACTTCTTGTTGTTGCTTATTCCTGGCTGAGATATTTGAATATCAGGTTCTTGCAAGGCTTCTCTTCTTAACTGTAACTTTCTCATAGTGAGACAATTATGAAGACATAAGTTGTTTAAGTTCACTTACAATCACAGAACTTGTTTCTTGGGGATGCAAGGAGGCCATGGTTAGTTTATTTAAATTTTCTGTAAAAAAAATTAATTAGTCTATGAATTAAATAGAATAGCTGGAAGCATGATAATCATTTAATTCTGTATTCTATCACATTCAAGAATATGGCACACAGTTTTTAAGCACAACACACGCTTAGTCAAAAAGAAACATCGCCTTACCCTTGAACAACAGGGTTGACACTGCGTGAGTGACAGTGCTCTCTCTAACTAGTATGGAGCTTTTTATTTCAGACATGTGCGCATGTGCACAACAGCCAAACACTCCATTACTGGAACTGTGAAGCACACAGTTAGGATTTTTGTAAATTTTTCATGAGCTAGGGGATGGCTACTGTCATTAAGCTTAAGGATTATATAATGTATGAGTATAAAGAAATACAAAATAAACTCATTACTTTGAATGTTATCGATAAAATCGAGTGAAAATAGGGGATGCTGCAGCTCTGCAGTGCCTATACATGAGCCGCCACTGATTTCTTTGTTTGTGGAAAGTAATGGACTTTATAAAGGGATCCCCCCTTATCCTATTTCATTTTATTTTAAAATGGGCTATGCATACATCCTATATAAATCATACATACATAGAGACATAGTATAAATGAATAAGTATACATACAAGGTGTAAGCTCACATTGCAATAGTCAATGGCCTGTTGCCATAATACTGTAAATAAAATAAGTAAATACATATTTACTAACATACAACACCAATATATACATGTTCAAGTACACATAAGCATACACATAGTGCATAAAATTGTCCCTATATGTGTAATACGCAAGGCTACACATACCAACTCTATATTAAACTTATTCATTCTTCCTTTCATCCTCTTATTTTATGCATCCTTTCACATCCTTTTATAGATATACAAACATATAATGATAGCACATGGTCTTCCACACATAAACATACATGCATAATTATATGAAGATTGTATTTACGGCTATGTGTTTGGCAATTTGGTACGTAAATTTACTCTAATTCCTTCAAATAACCAAATACATAAACAGAGAAATAAATAAATAAAGCCATTAACTTGATATATATGTATACAACAGTGCTGCTAGATGAGCATTTGTTTGCCACGCTCACAACCTATTCAGAGTGCGAAGTTTATATTTACCACATTTCAAGTAGGTCAAAAAATTAATTTATTATAAATTTGGTAATAATGATGAGGCTGCGTCATAATGACGAATCATAATAATTATAGAACAGCTTAAGCCGAGGACTCCCTATATATATATATATATATATATATATATATATATATATATATATATATATATATATATATATATATATATATATATATATATATATATATATATATATATATATATATATATATATATATATATATATATATATATATATATATATATATATATATATATATATATATATATATATATATATATATATATATATATATATATATATATATATATATATATATATATATATATATATATATATATATATATATATATATATATACACACAATTACCTTGCTTTTCACGCATGTTTATACTACGCAAAACTGGAATAGCACGTTTTGACTATAATAGTAACAAAATACGAAATGCGCATTTTACACGCCATAGTAAAAGCGAAAAAGAATGGTCCAGTTTCGTAACTAAGCGACTGCCTCTCAGGCAGTTTCCCACCATGCTGCCATGTGCTTCAGTCTTTCTTCACCCAGTGTGAACACCTACTACAACCAGGGTTTAAATTCCCCCTTCTTCCTCCTCTTCTTCTCTTTCTCCTACAGCTTAAGTCATCTCACCACCACCCCGTTCATCTCAGTATGCTTGGTGCCCATCGTATATAGAGTGAGTGTGTAATATTTTACTTTTTTTTATATTTTTAATACTGCACTACAGTATTATATTCAGGCACTGCATATAAAATAAAATCGGTTGTCCAGTCTTGCTTTTTTTCATTTTTTTTTATTTTATCTTTAATTATATTTGCAGCCATGGGTTGGCTCTCCCACATCCTCTTTCTCCTCCTTCTCCTACCACTTATGTCATCTTTGTTTACGTTTGCAGACTGGGGTTCATTCTCTCGCATTCTCCTTCTCTTCTCCTACCACTTAAGTCACATACTCACCACCACCACGCACATCCCAGTGTGCCTGTTGCCCACCGCATAAGGGTGCGTTAATGTTTTTTAATGTACAGTATTTATTTGTAAATTTGTATACTTTTATACTTTACACTATTTGTCTTTTAATAATAATAACTATAGGTATTTTAGCTTTGTTATATATTTGTAAAATATGTTTTACTTATCGTATTTCTTTGGCATAGTGTGTTTATGTACGGTTGTGGAACGCATCTACAGTAATCCCTTGCTATATCGTGGTTCACCTTCCGCGGATTTTTTGCATCGCGGGTTTGTATGGTGAGCATATGTATTTTATATCGCAGATTTTCTGGGCATATCGCGGGAATCTACGATGTGTGTATATATATTAAAATTTCCAGTATTTTCATTATATTATTGATAAAAAAGTATTTCCTAGCCTAAGAATAATAAAACAGTAAAATATTGTAAAAAACATAAATTTAAACATGTAACTCGCAGTATTACACCATATAAAATACGATACCGGTACAGTATATGCTGCGTAGATATCTGCGTCTTTGAAAACACTAAGGGTCGTTCCTACGTGAGATAGTACATGGGATGATATTGGCTGATGGGTGGGAGACGACTAATCACAGAATTGTGTTCTGTATCATGGGGTCTGATTGGCTTTTTGATTGAAGCTTGACTCTTCCAACATCTCCCAATGTGTCGCCTCACCCATTCAGTTTTACGTGTGCGCCTTTCGTGTTGTGCCTCTTAATACGTTGTGGTTGTGTTTTTTGTGAAACTTTTGCTTTATTTCCACCCCTGCAATGCCACCCAAGCGTCTTTCAACTTCTATGGCTTCTGGTAGTGAGCCTAAGTGGCAAAGGAAGATGTTGACCATAGCAAAGAAGGTAATACTGTTAGATATGCTGAAGGAAGGAAGAAGTTTCTTGGCTGTCGGCCGCCATTTCGGCATCAACGAATCTACTGTTCGCTACATCAAGAAGGGAGAGGCGAATATCAGTAAGACAGCGACTCTTATTTTTAACAAAACAACAAAGAGGGCCATAACACCTCGCAATAAGATTATAGTGCGGATGGAATCTGCTTTGGCCCTGTGGATTGCTGACTGCAAGAAGAAGAACATTAGATTAGACACCAGTATCATACAAACAAAGGCGAAGAAGCTGTATGAGACATTCGCTGCAAACGAACCCAACGACGACAGTGGCAACTGTGAGGAGGATGAGAAAGAAGAAATGAAAGACCCTCAACCAGGACCGTCCAGCTATTCTCCGCCGAGGAAACCATCGTTTGTTGCTAGCAAGGGATGGTTCACCAAATTTCAAAAACTCTATGGCCTAAAGAGCGTTTTGGTGCTGGCAAAGCTGCCTCTGCAGATACAGCTGCAGCTGAAGATTATGTGAACAACGACTTCAAGAAAATTATTGAGGAAGGCAGTTATGCTCCTGAGCAAGTGTTCAACATGGATGAGACTGGGTTATTTTGGAAGAGAATACCATCTCGCACTTTTCTTTTTAAGTAAGAAGCTAAAGCCCTTGGATATAAAGTGCACAAAGACCTCAGTACCCTCATCATGTGTGGGAGTGCTGCAGTCTTTATGTTAAAGCCAATGCTTATCTACAAGTCTAAGGACCCTTGGGTTTTGAAGAACAAAAACAAGAATGTGCTGCCAGTGTATTGGATGCATAACCCTAAGGCCTGGATCATGAAAAGCCTCACATCAGACTGGTTTCACCAATGCTTTATCCCTCAGGTCAGAGTTTATCTGGTGGAGAAGGGCCTTGAATTTAAAGTCCTTCTGTCGATGGATAATGTTGGTGGCCACGCAACTGATCTCCATTTTTACAGTGTTCAGGTAGAGTTCTTGCCACCGAATACAACATCACTGATTGAACCTATGGATCAAGGCGTTATTTGTGCGTTCAAGCCCTCTACACGCGAAATGCCCTGGCGAACCTGGTTGTCTCCATGGATGCGGACAAAGAATTTGCACTGAAGGTGGCCACAATCAATGACAGCTGGAAGAAATTGTGGCCCGAAGTCATCTACGACTATGAGGGATTCGCTCCTGATGAAGTGCATAACTCGGCAGTTGAGAAAGCTGAGAAGTTGGCTGCATTGCTAGGAGGAGAAGGCTTTAAAGATATGACTCGCGAAGACGTCAATGATCCGATCAACTGCCACTCGCAGACTGATGAAGACTTGGAGGAAATGACAAAATTAGTGAGCGAAGAAGAGGAAGAAAACAACAGC
>JAXCGZ010020802.1:0-12500 GCA_037179515.1 Halocaridina rubra | reverse complement strand
TTTCTTTAGCCTTCCTGGTGATGTCCCTCTCATAGTCTCTCTCTGCCTCTCTCCTTTTACTTAGGTAGTCATTTCTTGCTCTTTTGTAGGTTTGCCAGGCATTTATGTTTTTTCTCCTCCTATACCTTTTCCAGAAATTTGTCTCGCCACTCCTTAGCTCCTTTACACCCATTATCGAACCATTTCTCTCTGGCATGAATTACACCTACTTTGGTGACAGGTATGCAGCAATCTTCTATCTTCCCATATTTCTCACAAAAGATGTCATACATTTCTTGTACAGATTTCTTGTAAAATAAGGTTCTCCAGTCAATAACTGTAAAAAGCTCATTAATTTTGATGTAATCTCCTTTCCGATAGTTCCTCCTCATGTCCTCAGTGCCTCTACTCTCAGGAAGACTATCTTCAATGATATACTCCATCAACAACACACAGTGGTCGCTCTTTCCAATTGGTGGTTCATACTCAATTTTTTTCAATATCCAACACATTATCTGTGAACACTAGATCAAGTAGTGATGGCTCATCCCCACCCCTGGCCCTTGTTGGTTCCATTACATGCTGGTGTAGGAAATTCCCTTGTACGCAATCTAGGAATCTTGCCCCGAATGAGTCCTCACCACTGTGTGGGTCAAGATTTATCCAATCTATCTCTTTATGATTAAAGTCTCCCATAATCAAAATCCTACATTTTTTTCCCGTGCCATGTTAACAACTGAGTTTATGACTTCAATAGTACCTATATGACTTTCCTCATAAACTTCAAGCCTATTTTGGTTCCTTGGTGGGTTGTATACAACAGTTATTATAATGCTCTCTGTCCCATTATTTATGTGAGCAACAAGAAATTCCTTGAACTCACTTTCTATAGCCAAGTTTATTTCTTCAACTTGAATCCTTTCACTTATGAGCAGTGCTATCCCTCCACCAGTCCTCTCACATCTTTCAACCCTTAGTATTCTGAAGCCCTTAGGAAAAACTGTGACACTGTTTATGTCCTCACTCAACTTAGTCTCTGTAATTGCTACTATATCTGCCTTACTGTTGTTAATCCTATCTTTTAATTCTACTGCCTTACCAGCTAATCCATCAGCATTTGTGTATAACAATCTTAATGAGGCCCCATCCCCTGATCTTCTGTCATTATCTTCTTTATCTCCCCTTTGTCTAGAAGAACTCTGATATGAAAATTTTTCTTCTGTTCTTCATTTCTTTCCTCATTTAACCTTCTTGCCTCTTGCAACAAGTTTTTGATCTTTCCCATCTCTTCCTGTGTTCTGTATCGTCTAATGAACACTTCTTTGAATTCTTGAAGGCCTTTTAGACTTTTTTTTCTCAACAATATTTCCCTACATGTTTCCCCTCTCTCAAAGGTTACTTTTGTTGGTCTCGGCTTTCCTTCCCTCGGCTTTCCTTCCCTATGTATGTATGTATGTATGTATGTATGTATGTATGTATGTATGTATGTATGTATGTATGTATGTATGTATGTATGTATGTATGTATGTATGTATGTATGTATGTATGTATGTATGTATGTATGTATGTATGTATGTATGTATGTATGTATGTATGTATGTATGTATGTATGTATGTATGTATGTATGTATGTATGTATGTATGTATGTATGTATGTATGTATGTATGTATGTATGTATGTATGTATGTATGTATGTATGTATGTATGTATGTATTTATGTATGTATGTATTTATGTATGTATATATATATATATATATATATATATATATATATATATATATATATATATATATATATATATATATATATATATATATATATATATATATATATATATATATATATATATATATATACATATATATATATATATATATATATATATATATATATATATATATATATATATATATATATATATATATATATATATATATATATATGGTAAGAGAGCCCTTCAGCAAAAAAAAATAAACTCATAGAAAATAACGCTTAAAAGGAATTCGTATATGTTATTAACCTTCAATCTCATAACCCCCTAAATTTGGAAATCCTTGCACGGCTTCGGTAAAGGTCTACAAACGATATCAAATTCAAATCTCTACCATAAAATATACTTAATATTACTTGCATAGGCATACATGCAAATATTTTGGAATGGGGTATGTGTACTGCTGATATGCGAATTATTAAATAAATTCTCCTCTCCTTGTAATAAAGCTTCCTTATACAGAACAATAAATTTTTCAACATACATTCTACCTATGAGTTTTCTATCAAATGAGCTCATTCTGTCCTTCACACGTAGTTATAAACATTGTTAGAAATAAGTTAAAGCTGTACTCATCTATCCCGAAATCCCAAATGTCGTCAGCAATCATGGGACTACGAATCGAGCTCGAATATCTTCTGATCCACGTATCACTACTACGTTCTTCGAACTGAGTGCCTCGTAACATCTCATTAGGACAACTAATTTCTCATTATCAAACTTATTAGCGACCATCAATAAACATGGTAAATGTGAGTGTCTGGTAGCATCTCACAAGAGCTACTAATTACTCATTATTAAACATATATGCATTGTCAGTGACCACAATCACAAATATATTTCATAATTATCAACTACGACAGATTTCACACATCATAAACATGAGTGTCTCGTAGCGTCTCACGAGTACAACTAACTTTTGTAAGAAAGTCTCACAAAACTCTCCTTGTCTGTCGGTGGAAACAATTACGTATAATGGTTCTTTGTTTGCACAGGCTGTGGAATCCCAAGAGGGTGACAGGTTTGTGGTTAAACCTTCAGTGTCTCATATATCCCTCTCTCTCTCTCTTCTACAGGTAGTACAAAGAACGAACTACACATAATACATACGAATATAAGTGTAAATTTGATATAAATGAATAGGTATACATTCTATGTTCATAAATGTACATGCATTCATTTAAACTACAATAATCGAAACTATCATGCAAAATAACACTTACATATTTACGTAAAAATAAACTGTCTTGAAATATATTTAAGACATTCTAGGCCCCTCCAAAAAAAAAAAAAAAAAAGGGGGTCTCCCTGTCAGTGCTACAATTTATCATCTATGATTAAGCATGACCACTACTCTTCAGCCTTTTGGGCAGCTTTACATTCAGATCTTTCATAATTTGATGATTTCCTCAGTGTATACTTCTGAAACCATATCTTCCCATGAGAGCTTTTGAGACCAGGCTCTCTGGATAAGAATTTTTCCTCATCTTAGAAAGGGTGAAATTAGATCTAAGGGGTCAAAGACTATACCCACCAGTAGGTGATCTAGATATTTCGGAATAGCACTGATCCAGTACCCTTTGAAGTCTTGCGTTGCTGGAGTTCCATGCTTGCAGTGATATTCTGGCCTTTGACAACTCAACATCTGCAGTATTGTATATATATCAAACTGTTTGTTTTCATTTTGTACAAGCATCTAATAAATAATCTACATGAAAATTCTCCAGCATCTCCTCCACCTGCTCCACTCCACTAGAGACTTCATCTGTCCAAAGGCTCTCTGAAATTTGTGTGGCAGAGGAGTCTGGATAGGCTTCCAGGGAATAGAATCTGTAAAACTTCCAAGAGTACTTTATCTTTGTAACTCACTTCTTGCTTATTTACTCCAATACTTTCTGGCTCCCACAACTTATTCACAGACTTAATGACCTCTTCAATCAGCAAATGATTAAGAGGCTCTATGACCTCTTCAATCAACAACTTATTAATGGGCTCTATGACCTCTTCAATCAACAACTTATAAATGTGCCAATCAACAGCTTATAAATGGGCTCTATGACCTCTTCAATCAACTCTTCAGTAAAAGCAGGCAATAATGGTGTTCCTATTTGCATAGCAATTTGGTTTTGCACATTACTGTGTTCATGTTGAGTATCACATGTAATATGGTCATACAACATGACACCCCCCTATGTTTCCATCAAATTATATGTGTCCCACTTGTTTATACCACTAACAAACTGACTAAAATACAAGGCACCAATAACATTGCCAATGTTCTCAATTACATCCCTATCAATATGTTCATCAGCCAACTTGTAATCATTAGACTTTAACACATTTGCAGTTTTTGTTATTCTTGGAGTGTGGATGCTAATTACCATATCATCAAATACGAGTAATTTAACTCTAGCTCTTCTTTTCCCCAATTTATAAACTACATTTACAACAAAAAAACTCCCTTCCTTCGTTTCAGAATTAAAGGCGTCAATACCAAGAGTAATTTTACCTACTGGGGTTAATTTAAGCCATTCAACTAATTCCCTAGTTATAAAGGAACACTATAATAATAATAATAATAATAATAATAATAATAATAATAATAATAATAATAATAAATCTTTATTTCCAAAGTACATTGGGTATTCAAATAAGATGCATATATATTCCAGATAGACATCTGTGGTGTACGATATAGACATACTAAAACAAACAAATCATAAAGATGAGTGTACTAATAAAATTTACAAGTAAAATCTTCCTTTAAGAGTAACTTCTTAAGATTATATTTAAAAGTATACACTGAACCAGCATTTTTTAGTTCTCTGGGAAGCTGATTATATAAATGAGGTCCACGAATGTTTATATCTCTTGAGCCAATATCAGTTTTAGACCTTCGTACTAATAAATCTTCCCCTTGACGGGTAGTTAACCCGGTAACTGAGCTTACTGTAGAAAAATTATACAACCAATCAGGAAGATTGTTTCTTAGTATATTAAAAACAAAGGTACATATATCAAAAACATATTTATCTCTAATCTTTATCCATTCTAGATCTTTTAAAACAGGAGAGATGTGCTCGTATTTTCTTACATTGCCAACAGTCACTCGTGCTGCAAAGTTTTGTAACTTTTGTATTCTTTGTAATTGAGTCTTATTTGTACATCCCCAAACTTTGAGACAGTAATTAATTAAACTCATAGCTAAGGACTGGACAATTATTATACGAGTTGATGTTTCAAATGAGTCTTTTACCCTATTTAGATATATTAGAGTACCCATTACTTTTTTATAAATTTCATCTATATGCATTTCAAAATTCATGTAACGGTCAAAATAGACACCTAGGTTCTTTACCGAGGTCATTGGCTTAATGATATTACCGTTAAAATTTATATGAAGATTGTCATCAACTTCTGATAATAATTGTCTGGATCCGATAAGAATAGATTGGGTTTTAGTTTCATTAAGTAACAGACCATTTTTTAGAAAGTAACGTTTAGCCATATACAGAATTTCTTCTGCTCTACGAATAATATTTTCTAAATCATTAATTTCTCCTTCAATTAAGATTTGAGTATCGTCAGCATATTGAATGACATAACAGTTAGGTAAATATTTTACTAGATCGTTTACATATATTAGAAAAAGTATAGGTCCTAGGATCGATCCCTGAGGGACCCCAAACAATACCTTCTTGGAACCTACATCAAAGAATATCCTAGTGTTTACCCAGAGGGTTCCCTTTGAACTTCTTATTTTTCCACTGGCAGTAGGCAGAGCACATGAAGGTAATCTCGGCTTCACCATTTGTCTCTGTGCTGCATTCATAGTCATCACACCAACATGTTTCTTGTTCTTTTCTGAGTCAAAAAAGTTCTTGCCTGTCGCTTGACTCATCTATTGATTTTTATCCATTTCCTGGCTGTTCATTCAGATATGTAGGCTTTTCAAACCCTCTACGAAACTTTGGTTCTAGTGTGTATAACAAGGCTGCATGATGACCATTTTTTTTACACTTTACAGTTTAACTGAGTGTGAAATTTATTTGCATAATGCCCTGACTGAGTACATTTCAGACATTTGTTGTTGTCCATCAATTTCTCTTTGCGTTCATTTATTCTAGCCACTTTATTGCACTGCTCAGACTTATGACCTTGCTAACCACAGAATGCACATTCTGATTTACTATTTACTCTTTTTTGCAACAGCGCCATAATTACCCACATTCTTTTTAAAGGACTGGATCTCATCTCTCTGGGAAGTTTGAGTCTCTCCCTTTGTGTTACCCTTTGTGTTGTTGCCTTCTGTATGGTATACATATTTTCTCAGTTCCTTAAAGACTGTTTCAAATGAAGGATATTTTGTGTCTGGTTTCATGCTAATCGAGTTCTCTACATCTTCTGGTAATTCCATCATAACGAGTTCTGAAAATATCCAATCAGTATTCTTCATGTCTCGATAATTTTTCAGACTTCAATTAATGGCTTCTACTTCCTGCTTGAATTTAAAGTATGTTGAATAATTAGAAAAGGTGTTGGTAATTTTACATATTTCCTCATTAAATTTTGTGCAATCCTGTCCTTGCTGGTATGAACAGCTTTCAGATGTTGATGCATTCATCATAACTCTCACTAGCAACAGGATATCCCTTTATGGTGTCTGTGGCATCTCCTTTAAGTGCATTTCTCAAGATGGTAAACTTCGTCATAGTTGGCAAACAAACGTATCCCAAAACACATTCCATTCATCATATTTTTACTTCAGAAATTTTAGGTTTAGGTTTTCCCCTGGGAGGGCTTGTATTCTCGGAACTCGGAGCTCTAGTACTCTTCATAGTTCCTAAATTATGAATCCATTCTAGGACAGCTTAGCTAATCTCATTTACTCTATTACTTAGATTGTCATGTTCTGTATCTTCCTCTTCAGAATCCCGTTGAAGGGGCATATCCTCGACATATTCTTCATATTTCCTATCATATTTTCCAAATCTTTCTGTTAGCATATGATGACATCGTTCTAAATAAGTGACAACAAGTGTCTCATCATCTTTGCCAAGTTCTGTTTGACTATGAACACAATCACGGTGAACCAATTCCCAAAGACGTTGTAATGCCCCAGGTTTAACTGACATATTGAGAAAGCAAATAGAACATAAGAGAACAATAAACAAATAACTGATGTAATTTTGTTATCAAAGAAACCACGATACTCTTTATACATCCGCAATGCAACAAACATTTACTCCGTAAAGAGTATCAAAAGACAATCTTTCAAAAAGTCAACATAATAACATACAGTTATTCATTTTCGTCAATAATGACGTCAATCCTCAAAGTGTAAAACATATTATTCATCAACTAAGCACTGTTAAGTCAGCAACAGTAAATGGAAAGTGTAATGTAAAACACACTGTTCCTTCAATAAACGACACTGTGCACCCAGCAGTAGGTGGGTCACTACATTCTGTTTATTTACGCACACAACAAATCAATTCGACATTCTGGACATCGTTATGTGGGAAATATGTAAACATAAAAATCCCTAACTAATAACCACTGTTCACCCAGTCGAACTTGGGTACTAATTTCTAATTTACTTTGTGAATGTTTAACCACGAAAGTATATTTCGCTTACACAAGGAGACAAATACATTATCCACTCGGGAAAAAGTTACTCTTATTTATTTCAACAACCACTTAGATATCAAAGTTATGTTCACAATCTACATAAGATGGAAACTTGATGACCTTAACTCCTCTCCTACTGACAAGTGCTTCTGGTCCTTAGCCAAAATCATCTCCAAAAACTTCCGTAACTTAAGCTTTCTCCCTCTCATTTGTTCTGATGTCCATAAAACCATTAGCTTGCTCTCCCACCGACAAAGCCACTCTCTTTGGCTCTCATTTTTCCTGCCAACTCTTCTATAAACGATTCCAGTGCACCTATCCCTCAATCTTTACCCTCTATACCCCTATGCCCTCCCTTATCCTTTCTTCACGCAAAATTCGTAAGGTTCTTCACTCGCTAAAGACGAAAAGGCATCTGGTCCCGATGGTATCCCTGCAAAGTTCCTTGACAAGTTTGCAGATGATCTGGTGCCCGTGCTTTGCCGTCTATTTGGCCTCATTCTGTCAACCAGTACCTATCCTTCATCTTAGAAGGAAACTCTAGTTCGACCTGTTCCTAAGAAGGGTGATCGCTCTATTCCCTGAAGCTACCCTAACCTCCTCTATTGTTAAAGTTTTTGAAACTTTGCTCAATGCTCATTTCTTGAAACACCTTGAATCTAACTCACTTATCTGCGATCACAAGTACGGCTTCCACAAGGCAAGTCCACTGGTGACCTCCTGTCCTATCTTATTCATGTATGGTCATCTTCTCTGAGGAAGTATGGGGTATCCAATATCATCACCCTTGATATCTTTAAGGCTTTTGACAGAGTCTGGCTCAAGGCTCTGTTGACCAAACTCCCTGCCTATGGCTTTACCCCTTCTTTCTATTCTCTAATTTCCAGTTTTCTTTCTGACCGTTTTATACCTGTAGTTGTTTATGGTGTGACTTCGAGCCCTTTCTTTGTTACCAGTGGTGTTTCAAAGGGCTCTGTTCTTTCACCTAATTTGTTCCTTCTCTTTATCAATGATGTTCTACAATCCCCATCTTTACTTTTCCTGTGCCTTTTCTTCACAACTTTCACCTGCTACTCGTAATCAGTCTCGTATCACTCTTTCTTCTACTATCAACTCCGATTTGCAGAGGATATCTGAATGGGGCACTCAAAATTTAGTTATATTCAGTGCCTCAAAGACACAGTTTTAGGCTATCTCCTTATATTCTTCTCTTCCTAATAACCCTATTGTCTTCAAAACTAACAAAATTTACCCTCTTAATTCTATCAACATATTAAAAATCCATATAACCTCTAACTTGTCTTGGAGGAATCACATAATCCAAATTTGTGAATCTTCATCCAAAAAATTGGGGGCTCTGTTTTGCTTTCGTCATTACTTTTCCCTTTACAGTTACTTAAACTCTATAAAGGTCTTATCTGTCCCTGCTCAGAATACTGCTCATATATCTGCGATGCTTATTCTTATACTTATCTCCTTGATAGGGTCAAAGCTAAGGCAGTCAGATACATTAATGATCCTTCTCTTACTTCTAATCTGGATACTCTCTCTCTATGCCATAAGGTATCTTTCCTTTCTCTTTTCTATTGTTAGTACTTCCATCGCTGCTCTGATGAGTTGGCAAGTTGCATCCCTCCCCCATTGCCGAGGCCACATAACACTCGCCAAGCAGCCTCATCTCACAGGTACTGTGTGGAGATTTGTAGCTTGCGGATTGGTCGGTGCAGTGACTTCTTCTTCCCATCTACCTCCAGACTCTTGAATTCTCTTCCTCCTTCTGTCTTTCCTAATTCTTATGACCTATCATCCTTCCAAAAGCGGATCTATCGTCATCTCAGGGCCTAATCCTCCATATGTCTAGGTATTTTCCTTTGTCTTGGTGTTTTCTCGTGCCTGCGCTTTTATTGATGAGGGCAGTTTTTACCTGTTCCAGTGTCACAAAGAAAAAAAAAATTGCAATGCAATTTTTGTTCGCTTAAATTTGGACGGATTTAACCGTAGAGTTTCACACTTTAAATCCTTTCTTCAACAAACAAACAAACAAACAAACAAAACATTTATTTAAATATTTGCACAATAGTTATTCTTCTTAAAATTAAAGTAAATTATAAGTAAACATGTAACTGAACTAATAAGTAAGAGGGTAATACATACAGTTAAATTAAATGTAACTTTCATGGAAAATAGCAATGATGTAATAAAAATGTTAACAATAATGTTAATAATATAATAATACTAACACTAGATACAGTATCGTTATTATCGGCATCATTACCATATTTGTTCTCCTTTCAATGAGAATAATTAGTTCTTAACTTAGAGAACAGAGAAGTGGATATCAGTTTACATATAGAGAGGTTAGTGTCAAGGGAAATTGTATTAAATCATTAAGTTTAGTTTAAGTGTGAGCAGAAACTATTTGTCCAAAAGAAAACTATAAAGTTTGCCTTTAAAAACTGTGAAGGAGGATGCATTTTTAAAATGCTCTGGAATATTGTTCCAGAGTGCTGACCCTTTAATAGTGATCATCTTTGAAGCTGCTTCTGTGTTTGTTCTCTAAATAAAGAGCTCACTGCTCTGTTGTGTTGGTTCCTCTTATATCCCTGACTGTTTCTAAATCAAATAGCCAGCTAGGATAATGATGGTCCAAAATTATGTATACAAAAACATAAATAGCATAAGCAACCTTGTTTTCTGCCCGCAGCCACCCAAGATTATTGAGAGCTAGTGTGATGTGGTCATATTTTCTTATTCCTCCCAGGGTAACTCGAGCTGCAAAATTAATAAGCTTCTGTATTCTGTTTATCTGAGTCTTAGTGGTAGCTCCCCAAACAGTTGTGCAGTAATTAATGTGACTTAGGGCTAGAGATTCAACAACAGTTATTCGAGTAGTAGTCTTAAGATTGTCTTTTATTCGTGTTCCTGTAAGTTTTTTGCGTACTTTATCTATGTGGGAATCAAACATGTAGTTATCAAAGTGAATTCCGAGGTTTGTAACTGTTTTGATAGGTGTAATAATATTGTCGCAAAAATTAATTGTTGTGTTTTCTGGAATTTGTGCTATATGGAACCATATAGCACCAATTCTCATCTGATACGAAGAATTTCATATATGTTATTAACCTTCACTCTCATAACTCTCTAAGTTAGGCAATCCAGACATGGCTTCGTAAAAGCCTATAAACGACCTCAAATGTAAATCCTATAACAACAAAATATACTTAATATTACATGCATAGGGATACATGCAACTATTTTAGATGGAGGTTTGTGAACATATGATATGTGAATTAATAAATAAATTCTCCTCACCTTAAATTTAAACTTCTTCATACAAAATAATACGTTTTCCAACATACATTCTACTTATGAGTGTTCTATTAAATGAGCTTATTCTGTCCCTCAAATGTAGTTATAAACATTGTTAGAAATAAGGTAAATCTGTACTCATCAATCCGCAAAGCCCAAATTTTGTCAGCAATCAGGGAACTGTGAATCAAACTTGATTATCTCCTGATCCACATATCTCTACCACGTTCTTCGAATTGAGTGCCTCGTAACATCTCATGAGGACAACTAATTTCTCAGTATCAATCTTATTAGCAACGCCAATAAACATGGGAAACATGAGTGTTTTGTAGCATCTCACGAGAGCAACTAATAACTCATTATTAAACTTATATGCAACGTCAATAATAACGGTAGCAAATGTATTTCATAAATATCAACTACGACAGATTTCACACATCGTTAACATGAGTGTCTTGTAGCTTCTCACGAGTACAACTTACTTTTGTAAGAAAGTCTCACAAAACTCCCCTCGTCTGTTGGTGGAAACAATTACATATAGCCGTTTTTTGTTCACACTGGCAATGGAATCCCAAGGGGGTGACAGTTTGTAGTAAACCTTAGGTGTCTCAGATTTCCCTCTCTCTCTTCTACAGCTAGTCCAAAGAACGAATTACATATTATTCATACGAATATAAGTGTAAATTTGTTATAATTGAATAGGTATACTAGTCTGTGATTACCTAATTGTGTTTATAGGAAGGAGCCCAAAGCTCGTATCTTCCCGTCTCCTGATCGGTTCCATTTTGTACTTAGTGATACTTATCATTCCTGTCCTTAAAACTATTGATTGAGATAGCATTAACTACCTCCTCGCTTAGCGAATTCCAATTATCAACTACTCTTACACTGAAAAAGTATTTCCTTACATAATGCAAAGAAGTTTTCTTACAAAGCTTCAAACTATGACCTCTAGTTCTAGAGCCTGCCATATCAAAATATCAATCCCTATTCACTCTATCATAACCATGAAGGAATTTAAAGACTGTCACCATATCCCCCCTCAATCTTCTAGCTTCGAGTGATGGTAAGTCTAATTCCCTCAGCCTCTCATCATAACTGAGATTACGTATTTCTGGCACCAATTTCGTGGCATGTCTTTGAACTCTTTAAAGCTTAGCTATGTGCTTTTTCAAGTGCGAATTCCAAAAGGGGGCTGCATATTCGAGTTTTGGCCTCACATAGGTTACATAAATATTTCTGAACATTTCCTTGTCCGTGTGCCTAAAGGCTACCCTTACATTTGATAGGAATGCATATGCTGCCCTTACTATGCCATTAGTAAGTATTCCTGGAGAGAAATCTGCTAGTATGTTTACTCCTAGATCTCTCTCATTTTCTGTCTCTTGAAGATGTACTCCAGCCACCGAGTAGTCAAGCTTGGGGCTTCTTGCACTTGTACGTATTCTCATTAACTTACATTTTGAAGTATTGAATTTCATTAGCCACTTTTCTGACCACTCATGCAGACAATTTAGATATTCCTGAAGTTCTCTACCACTGTTCTCATTTCCTACTTTCTTCACAATCTTTGCATCATCTGCAAACATATTCATGAATGAATTTACAGACTCTGGTAGGTCATTTACATATACAAGGAACAAAAGTGGCCCTAAAACTGAACCCTGTGGAACCCCACTACTAACTCTTCTCCATTCAGACACTGAGTGTCTTACTCTAACCCTCTGTTCGCTTCCTTCTAAGTAAGTTTTTATCCATTTCAAGACATTTCCACCTATTCTAGCCATTGATTGCAGCTTACTAATAAG
>JAXCGZ010020801.1:187500-193799 GCA_037179515.1 Halocaridina rubra | reverse complement strand
AATATGTTGGCTGTTGAAAAAATTGAGTATGAACCACCAATTGGAAAGAGTGACCACTGTGTGTTGTTGATGGAATACATCATTGAAGATATTCTGCCTGAGAGTAGAGGCACTGAGGCCATGAGGAGGAACTAACCGAAAGGAGATTACATCAAAATGAATGAGCTTTTTGCAGTTATTGACTGGAGAACCTTATTTTACAACAAATCTGTACAAGAAATGTATGACATCTTTTGTGAGAAATATGGGAAGATAGTAGATTGCTGCATACCTGTCACCAAAGTAGGTGTAATTCATGCCAGAGAGAAATGGTTCGATAACGAGTGTAAAAGAGCTAAGGAGTGGAAAGACAAATGCTGGAAAAGGTATAAGAGGAGAAAAAACATAAATGCCTGGCAAACCTACAATACAGCAAGAAATGACTACCTAAGTAAAAGAAGAGAGGCAGAGAGAGACTATGAGAGGAACATCACCCGGAAGGCTAAAGAAAATCCCAAGCTTTTCCACAGCTTTATCAGAGGAAAACTGAAGGTAAAAGAACAGGTTTTAAGGCTTAAGAGAGCAGATGGAAGCATCACTGAGACGGATGAAGAGATCTGCAGAGAATTGAACAAGGAGTTTCAGTCAGTATTTACAGTAGAAAATACCCCACCCCCTCAGATTGCAGAGATAGAAGCTCAAGGACCGGTATTAGAGAACATCAACCTTACAGCCACAGAGGTATGCAAAGCGCTGATGGAGTTAGATATTCATAAAGCTACAAGTCATGATGATATATCCCCTCATGTACTTAAGAAATGCACAAACTCAATATCAGTGGCACTAAGTATCATATGTAAAAAGTCACTGGAGTCAGGGGAGATTCCAAGATGCTGGAAACAAGCAAACGTTATTCCTATCTTCAAAAAGGGAAGGAGGGATATGGCTCTAAACTATAGACCAGCGTACAAGGGAATTTCCTACACCAACATGTAATGGAACCAACGAGGGCCAGGGGTGGGGATGAGCCATCACTACTTGATCTAGTATTCACAGATAATATGTTGGCTGTTGAAAAAATTGAGTATGAACCACCAATTGGAAAGAGTGACCACTGTGTGTTGTTGATGGAGTACATCATTGAAGATATTCTGCCTGAGAGTAGAGGCACTGAGGCCATGAGGAGGAACTAACCGAAAGGAGATTACATCAAAATGAATGAGCTTTTTTCAGTTATTGACTGGAGAACCTTATTTTACAACAAATCTGTACAAGAAATGTATGACATCTTTTGTGAAAAATATGGGAAGATGGTAGATTGCTGCATACCTGTCACCAAAGTAGGTGTAATTCATGCCAGAGAGAAATGGTTCGATAATGAGTGTAAAAAAGCTAAGGAGTGGAAAGACAAATGCTGGAAAAGGTATAGGAGGAGAAAAAACATAAATGCCTGGCAAACCTACAATACAGCAAGAAATGACTACCTAAGTAAAAGAAGAGAGGCAAAGAGAGACTATGAGAGGAACATCACCAGGAAGGCTAAAGAAAATCCCAAGCTTTTCCACAGCTTTATCAGAGGAAAACTGAAGGTAAAAGAACAGGTTTTAAGGCTTAAGAGAGCAGATGGAAGCATCACTGAGACGGATGAAGAGATCTGCAAAGAATTGAACAAGGAGTTTCAGTCAGTATTTACAGTAGAAAATACCCCACCCCCTCAGATTGCAGAGATAGAAGCTCAAGGACCGGTATTAGAGAACATCAACCTTACAGCCACAGAGGTATGCAAAGCGCTGATGGAGTTAGATGTTCATAAAGCTACAAGTCATGATGATATATCCCCTCATGTACTTAAGAAATGCACAAACTCAATATCAGTGGCACTAAGTATCATATGTAAAAAGTCACTGGAGTCAGGGGAGATTCCAAGATGCTGGAAACAAGCAAACCTTATACCTATCTTCAAAAAGGGAAGGAGGGATATGGCTCTAAACTATAGACCAACATACAAGGGAATTTCCTACACCAACATGTAATGGAACCAACGAGGGCCAGGGGTGGGGATGAGCCATCACTACTTGATCTAGTATTCACAGATAATATGTTGGCTGTTGAAAAAATTGAGTATGAACCACCAATTGGAAAGAGTGACCACTGTGTGTTGTTGATGGAGTACATCATTGAAGATATTCTGCCTGAGAGTAGAGGCACTGAGGCCATGAGGAGGAACTAACCCAAAGGAGATTACATCAAAATGAATGAGCTTTTTGCAGTTATTGACTGGAGAACCTTATTTTACAACAAATCTGTACAAGAAATGTATGACATCTTTTGTGAAAAATATGGGAAGATGGTAGATTGCTGCATACCTGTCACCAAAGTAGGTGTAATTCATGCCAGAGAGAAATGGTTCGATAATGAGTGTAAAAAAGCTAAGGAGTGGAAAGACAAATGCTGGAAAAGGTATAGGAGGAGAAAAAACATAAATGCCTGGCAAACCTACAATACAGCAAGAAATGACTACCTAAGTAAAAGAAGAGAGGCAGAGAGAGACTATGAGAGGAACATCACCAGGAAGGCTAAAGAAAATCCCAAGCTTTTCCACAGCTTTATCAGAGGAAAACTGAAGGTAAAAGAACAGGTTTTAAGGCTTAAGAAAGCAGATGGAAGCATCACTGAGACGGATGAAGAGATCTGCAAAGAATTGAACAAGGAGTTTCAGTCAGTATTTACAGTAGAAAATACCCCACCCCCTCAGATTGCAGAGATAGAAGCTCAAGGACCGGTATTAGAGAACATCAACCTTACAGCCACAGAGGTATGCAAAGCGCTGATGGAGTTAGATGTTCATAAAGCTACAAGTCATGATGATATATCCCCTCATGTACTTAAGAAATGCACAAACTCAATATCAGTGGCACTAAGTATCATATGTAAAAAGTCACTGGAGTCAGAGGAGATTCCAAGATGCTGGAAACAAGCAAACCTTATACCTATCTTAAAAAAGGGAAGGAGGGATATGGCTCTAAACTATAGACCAGCATACAAGGGAATTTCCTACACCAACATGTAATGGAACCAACGAGGGCCAGGGGTGGGGATGAGCCATCACTACTTGATCTAGTATTCACAGATAATATGTTGGCTGTTGAAAAAATTGAGTATGAACCACCAATTGGAAAGAGTGACCACTGTGTGTTGTTGATGGAGTACATCATTAAAGATATTCTGCCTGAGAGTAGAGGCACTGAGGCCATGAGGAGGAACTAACCCAAAGGAGATTACATCAAAATGAATGAGCTTTTTGCAGTTATTGACTGGAGAACCTTATTTTACAACAAATCTGTACAAGAAATGTATGACATCTTTTGTGAGAAATATGGGAAGATAGTAGATTGCTGCATACCTGTCACCAAAGTAGGTGTAATTCATGCCAGAGAGAAATGGTTCGATAACGAGTGTAAAAGAGCTAAGGAGTGGAAAGACAAATGCTGGAAAAGGTATAAGAGGAGAAAAAACATAAACGCCTGGCAAACCTACAATAGAGCAAGAAATGACTACCTAAGTAAAAGAAGAGAGGCAGAGAGAGACTATGAGAGGAACATCACCAGGAAGGCTAAAAAAAATCCCAAGCTTTTCCACAGCTTTATCAGAGGAAAACTGAAGGTAAAAGAACAGGTTTTAAGGCTTAAGAGAGCAGATGGAAGCATCACTGAGATGGATGAAGAGATCTGCAAAGAATTGAACAAGGAGTTTCAGTCAGTATTTACAGTAGAAAATACCCCACCCCCTCAGATTGCAGAGATAGAAGCTCAAGGACCGGTATTAGAGAACATCAACCTTACAGCCACAGAGGTATGCAAAGCGCTGATGGAGTTAGATGTTCATAAAGCTACAGGTCATGATGATATATCCCCTCATGTACTTAAGAAATGCACAAACTCAATATCAGTGGCACTAAGTATCATATGTAAAAAGTCACTGGAGTCAAGGGAGATTCCAAGATGCTGGAAACAAGCAAACATTATACCTATCTTCAAAAAGGGAAGGAGGGATATGGCTCTAAACTATAGACCAGTTTCCTTGACCAGCATAGTTTGCAAAGTTATGGAGAAACTACTAAGGAAAAATATCTCTCTTCACTTGGAATCCTTCAACTTTTTGTCAGTGAGGCAACATGGCTTTAGAGAAGGTAGATCAACAGTAACAAACTTATTAGAATTTTATGATGAGGGTAAGCTGAATCTTACAGGAAAGAGAGGGCTGGGCAGATTGCATATTCCTAGACTTCCAGAAAGCGTTTGACACTGTTCCACATGGGAGAGTTATTAGGAAACTGCAAGCAATGGCTATAATAGGTGGAAATCTTGAAATGGATAAAAACTTATTTAGAAGGAAGGGAACAGAGGGTTAGAGTAAGACACTCAGTGTCGGAATGGAAAAGAGTTAGTAGTGGAGTTCCACAGGGTTCGGTTTTAGAGCCACTTTTGTTTCTTGTATATGTAAATGACCTATCAGAGTCTGTAAATTCATTCATGAATATGTTTGCAGACGATGCAAAGATTGTGAAGAAAGTAAAAAACGAGAACAATGGTAGAGAACTTCAGGAAGATCTAAATAGTCTGCATGAGTGGTCAGAAAAGTGGCTAATGAAATTCAATACTTCAAAATGTAAGGTAATGAGAAAGGGTACAAGTGCAAGAAGGCCAAAGCTTGACTACTCGGTGGCTGGAGTACAACTTCAAGAGACAGAAAATGAGAGAGATCTAGGAGTAAACATACTGGCAGATTTGTCTCCAGGAATACATATAAATGGCATAGTAAGGGCAGCATATGCATTCTTATCAAATGTAAGGGTAGCCTTCAGGCACATGGACAAGGAAATGTTCAGAAATAATTATGTAACCTATGTGTGGCCAAAACTCGAATATGCAGCCCCCTTTTGGAATCCGCACTTGAAAAAGCACATAGCTAAGCTTGAAAAAGTTCAAAGTCATGCCACGAAACTGGTGCCAGAAATACGCAATCTCAGTTATGATGAGAGGCTGAGGGAATTAGACTTACCATCACTCGAAGCTAGAAGATTGAGGGGGGATATGGTGACAGTGTTTAAATTCCTTCATGGTTATGATAGAGTGGATAGGGATCGATAATATGATATGGCTGGCTCTAGAACTAGAGGTCATAGTTTGAAGCTTCGTAAGAAAGCTTCTTTGCAGGATGTAAGGAAATACTTTTTCAGTGTAAGAGCAGTTGATAATTGGAATTCGCTAAGCGAGGAGGTAGTTAATTCTATCTCAATCCATAGTTTCAGGGACAGGTATGATAAGTATCACTAAGTACAAAATGGAACCGATCAGGAGACGGGAAGATACGAGCTTTGGGCTCTCTCCCGTAAACACAATTAGGTAATCACAATTAGGTAATCGCATAAAGATGCTGGAAACAAGCGAACGTGGTACCTGTCTTCAAAAAGGAAAGGAAAGATACATCTCTAAACCACTGGTGTCCTTGACCAGCATATTTTGCAAAGTTTTGAAGAAACTGCCAAGAAAACGGTCCTCTCTTCCTTTGTAATACTTGAATTTTTTCGTCGGTGAGACAACATGGTATAAGAGAGGCGGATCAGCAGTAACAGACTTATTAGAATTTACTGATGAGGTAAGCTATAATGTACAAGAAAGAGAAGGCTGGGATGAGGGCATATGCAAAAATTTTCAGAAGTATTCGATACGCTTCCACATGGGAGACTTATTTAGAGCTGCAAGTAATGACAAGAATAGGTGGAAACGTTTTGAAATGGATAAAAACTTATTTAGAAGGAACTGAGGGTTAGAGAAAGAAACTCATTGTATGACCAGAGAAGGGTTGACAGTGTGGTTCAACGGGGTTCACTTTTAGGCCACTTTTGGTCCTTATGTACGTAACTAACCTACTTGAGTCTGTAAATTCATTTGTTAATATGATTGTAGATGATGCAAAGACTGTGAAGAAAATAAGAAACGAAAACAGTGAGTAGAGAACTTCACAAAGACCTAAATAGTCTGCATGAGATTTCAGAAAAGTGGCTAATGAAATCAATACTTCTAAATTTAAGGTAATAAGAATGTGTACAAATGTAAGAAGGCCCTGGCTCGAATATTCAATAGCAGGAGCAAAACTTCAAGAGATAGAGAATGAGAGAGATCTAGGAGTAAACATACAGGCAGATTTGTCTCCGGAAATACATAAAATTGGCACACTAAGGGCAGCATATGCTTTCTTAGCAAATGTAACGGTAGCCTTCAGACACATGGAGAAGGACATTTTATGAAATATTTATG